>WEDG01002998.1:0-50532 GCA_017591395.1 Schistocephalus solidus
GGGACTTGAAATTCGAAACCAATTTCAAACGACTTGCCAGTAGGTATGGGCCTTTGAGTAACCCTCTTGTCTAACCGCAGTCAGAAGGTCTTAGTAGGTAATAGCTATTCGACGCCTCAGCCGAGCACGAGTGGCGTTTTTCAAGGCACGGTTCTAGGTCCTCTTCTCTTAATTCTGTACATAAAGGAAAGTTCAACTATAGTCGCGAATTCACAAAATTTCGTTTACGCTGACGATCTCAAGTGAATTTATTCATTTTCTGAAGACTCTGCCAATAGTTGCGTTAAGAAAATCAACACTGATCTACTTATGCTCTCACGTTGGAGCTGTAGTTGGCAGATGGAATTTTTGCCATACAAGAGTAGTTTCATGCGTTTTGGTCCCCGCCAAGCTTCCTGGATCCCTAGTATTTTAAAAAAGTAGACTTTTAGAACGATCAACCATAAGGGACTAAGGTCTAAGTTACACGAATAAACTAGCATTATTGCCTCATGCAGATCGAATTTCCGCAATGGCTGCACAGATATGTGGTTTTATATCACATAATTTCTTCCTTCCGGAAATAAAATTAAACCTGTACCGCATGTTTGTTCTTCCTATCCTATAATACTGCTGTCCCCTCTTTGGGCTGATGAAAGCCTCTGACCGCAGTAAGATTGAAAAATTTCAGAGAGTTTTTACTTGAAGACTATTTTCTCTCGCTGGATCCAGTTTCTCTTATACGGATAGCTGCCAGTTAGCAAACATTAAATTTCTTTGGGTTAGAATACTCGAAGCCGGTCTCTGCTTCCTGTTTCGCGTTAACTCTAGCCCAAATCTCCCACGAATTAACGCTCTTACTCCTGTAGATTGACCCTATGCCACTCGTAATTCCTCCATGATCATTTCACCAACCCCTTAGCTCCTCAACTAAACGTTCTCAGTTTTTTGCCTCCAAATATGCTTTCATATGGAATAATCTTTAACTGCAAATTAGGTTGTCGTGTACTTTAGCTATTTTCAAAACCAACCTACGCAAACACTTAACTTCGGAAGATATAAAGTCCTAACTGTCGGTTTCCTTCCCAAACTCGCAAATTTTAGATTTTCAAAAGGGTCATCCTGGTATTTGAGGTAGTTCCCTTGATAATATATTGGTTTCCAAAAATGCTTCGATCATCCTCTGCAGAGTCAATCTTCCCATTCACTTCTTCGTCCGCTCCTTTTTAACTAGCATCGCCAACTCTTGACAACCTTGATAATTTCCTCCGATTTTGCGACCCCGACGATGGTCTCCAGGTTCAGTTGATGATCGCGCCCAGTTCTGATATTTTCGCTTCTTTGTTGGTGGACTATGCATTCAACAAGTTCGCATCTCGGTAATGATCTCGTGACCTCTACTTTCCCCTCTTTGTTTCGACCGTAATGTCTACAATGAGTTCCTCCTCTCTCACCTCCATGGTGGTTATAAACCATCGCTCTGACTGTTATATTATCACTCACCCGACAAGGAGCGTTCCGAAACCCTCATACGTTGTCAGCAACATCACAATACTATCCCATTGCATCATACCAATCCCATCAACACTAGCTATTAATTTTTTAAAGAAGCAGTTTTTTATCCTAGTTTTTTTTAAATTGGCGGCTCGCAGAACTCCGCCCCCAATGTAACCGTAGGAGTTTATTTACTGCTTCTTTTCTTGTTCATCGTTTATGCAAAATATTGTTGAATATTGTTTTAAAAATGAAAAATCCTTCTGAATCGGATATGCCTACCATATTACACATTTATGCTGTTCATATGGCTGCTAAAATAGTGCATTAATTATCCGCTTTGTATTTATTTATACCGCGATACTACGTTTGTAATGATGGGGCCCTCTGGGCCTTAAATATACAATTTATTTATTTAACAAAATGCGGGCAATCTCAAAACAGGTCTTATGTAAAATTGGATGACAAAACATGTAAACTGCAACAGAAAACTGTGAAAAATGCTGAAAATTTCATTGTCCAGATAAGGTTTCAAAACAACAGGGCCTTTGTACAGCAAAATTGACCAACTTCGGCCGTTTTCCAAAACTCTAGAAAATCAGGTGTTTTACACTTGTGTGAAAATTCCATCGTCAAGCCCTGAGTGCATTTGCGGATGAGGTTATTTAGTGTTGGAGAAAACTTCTTCACAGCCCATCTCCTCTGATGGTGTAACTTTCGCATTATATCCAAGCACACCAGGTGCATGCAGTCTATTGTGAAGCAACTAATCATGTCGATAGATAACTAATCGAAAGCATTGACACTCGTTTTCCTGTCAGATATACTTAGGAATATAAACTAGGTTAGGATTGTGCTTATAAATTAGGTATTATATGCAGTAAATGTGCCTTGATCTATAGCAAATTGTTTAAAGTGGCCACATATTTGTGTGGTTTTCACCGTCCATTCAAGTATTACAAAAGACAATGGATATCTATTTGTGTTCGATTGCATGCCTACGTTTGGAATACTTAGCTAATTCATCCACTGGATAGAATACCGCGTTTAAATTAGCAATCCGAATGTATTAAACCGTTATAAGCCATTCTATTGAATCGAGACATATTTTCCCTCGCTAACATGGTAGCGAGGGAAAATATGTCTCGATTGTATACCCTTGTGTACAAGGGTTGCTAAAGGTCACTATACGCTTATTTCTGTTCGGGCATCATTAAAAACAGTAGAATTTATTAAATTAGGTTTAACTGTTTTTCGTAAATATTCATTCCCACGCACATGGCGATCGCCAACGGACGATGGGGCGGCGTTGCATAATTGTTGCTTGGTAAGAAGTTCGTTAGCCCTGAACTGCATTTTTGTGCGAGTTTGAAATGCATTTTATCCGCCATATTGGAAATTTGAGGCTATCTATGGGAAAGTGCGAGGAACTGTGTCTGTTCTTGACAAATCACGCAGCGGCAAACCTGCTACTGCCACTAATGTTGCAGCTTATGCTTCAGAGAGTGATAAAGCTGTGCACGTATTAACTTCTGGTGCTTCCACCGTTTCCAGCGGTGGATTATGATTCTCGTATGAAAATATATGGATCACCCCCATACCATCGGGAGAACGATATCCAGCTTCTGTAGAAATTATGGTTCAGTAAACAGTCCGTTTTTTATCCCTCTTCCCGGTTACACCGACACAGTTGTTGAAGTTGGGGAAAATCAAACCCAACAGCAATTTAGGATCATAACCCGACCCTCTGAAGGTGGTGGTTTAGTGTGCCATTTCTACCACTGGGCTGATTGCATCATTTTCTTCTGAGATGCATCCGGTAACAAGACCAACTTAAAAGGGAAATTTGCCTGAAGATGTTGCAAGAGTTTGTTGTTTCATAACTTCAAATGAGAAATGACCGTGCTAGTGTCTTTTCTGACGTATCGTAGCTCCTCCTCACTTCTCAAGAATAGGGAGGGACGTTTTGAACGTCAAGTTTCCTGGCCGCTGGATCCGTCGATGGGGATCCCCTTGGATGGGCTCCCCTCTCCTCTGCCTTGTAGCTTTTTTCTCCGGGCTTACAGCAAAAGCAAACTGTGTGCCACTAAATTGCGTGATCGGTCACAGCTTGAGAAAGTATTTCGCACACCCTGCAATGAGATCGGAGAGTCCTGTTTTCATAGGTGGCCTAAGGTTGTAGAAAACAGGCGTTCATGTGGCGGTATACGGCTAGCCATCAAGTCGTTGGAACATGATAGAAAGTAGCAATTAAAATTGCTACGAGTTTTTTGTTGATGCTAAAATATTAATAAGCTTAATTTTTCGTCTACGTTTTAGGAATTTATTAAAAATAAATCGTGACTTTCGGCGCACCGTCTGTAGCCTTTGTACACGCTCCTTCGTCCATCCTTTTTACATGCATGTGCTAGATGACATATTTAACGCCTTCCTGATAAAACGATCTCGGGTGCTCTGTATAACCGGGTGCGCTATTCGTAACTTCTTCGAACACTAATTAAAATTGATAGTGAAATCCCGTGTCCATCGCCCTATTTACCTTCAGTTCTACGTAACCCGTGACTCGGCTTCTTGACCGACAAGGACGCCATCGAGCAGGAAATTTTTCGCCGGCTGAAAGTGAATCTAAATTCTTTTAACAGTTTTGATTCTTTTTTGTTTTGCTTTGTCCATTATCATTGGCAACCTCTTTAATAAACTATTATTCAAAATCACGTCTTCTTGTACGATTCATTACCCAACCAAGCATTCCATAATGCCTGAACAAAATCAAAGCCGGTCTATCACAGGGCTTCTTACATTAATCAGAAGGGTAAAGGAATCGGACAATACGTTCAACACAACAACCGAAAAAGCTCAGTGGGACGTGGGTTCTACGCGTTTTTTGACTAGAATCACAGTCTCTTGGTCTCATTGTCCTCCGTCACATACTCCATGTTTGGTGGTCATGTCTGGACTTTGTAGAGCATTGAACGTTTTGAAAAATTTTCCGCGTCATATCTCTACAGTTCTTGGCATCGAAACTAGTTGTGACGACACAGGTGCCGCTGTCGTAACCAATTCTCGAACAATTCTTGGCGAGGCTCTCAAATCACAGACTCGGATGACTGTCCGGTACCCCCGCTTCTTTGGTTCTGTCAACATCTTGCTTTGAATAGGGATTTGTCTTCTATTTACTTGTCTTTTATACAAAATGCTATGCCTCCGCGTATCGCTAATTTCACTGGATATCAGCGTAACTGGGTCGTTACTAAAACTACCCGCTTATCGGTAACCCATTAGTAGCATTGCTTTGTTAGGACTCGGTAACTGAGATTTACTCCGTGATTCCTGCACGCATTGATATGTCCTGATTAGAACGTTGTACTCTGATTTCACCTGCACTAGAATCAATTAAACTGATTTCATTGGTTTCTGTATCAGTAGGGATAGCGAAAATATGACTTGAAAAGCTTCGGAATGACTGTGTAGTAGTATCAGAGGTAGACTGGTGGCCGTGGAAAAAGCGGCGATGTTGGATTATTTATGCTATTTTCAGCCTATCCGGCCTCTGAATGCACACCATCTAGTACTTACGCAAGCGAAGCCACTGGTCCGCACATTACCTTAGATCGATCGGCCAGCATTATTATAGGATTTGGTCATTCTTAAGACTCCTTTCGACCGTTTCCTTCAAACTGCAATTCCGTAGAATATACTCTGATTATCTCCGAATAAGTCATTTTCCACCCTTCGTTGTAGGGGACACGATCAGGTTACTGCCTTTCCCATCGCCAAGAGCCAGGCAAAATATATCCAGGATAGTCCGACAAACTAGGTTTAAAAATAATTTACTTTAACATGTCAATATGACCAGCATATTTATATGCCAAAATGAGTAGATACTCAGTTTGTAGCGACAAAATTGGACTAATGAAACCGTTTCAGTTAGTACCGCTAATTCATTAGTTTGACCTTATCCTGGACCATCTGTGTGCCTGTCATCTTATGTGCTTGGTTGCAAGTATTAGTAATTTATAAGGAAATTAGTAAGTTCGAGACACAATATCTTTATTGGTCATTCCCTTATAAATATGCATACACAGTTACGAATTACTTCCCCCTAAAGGCGTTTACAACGCCTAGTGCCGTGTCTCACCGATAACTGGTTTACGAGCCCAATGGGGTGCTCAACCAATGTTCTAATATGCTTTTAACTGTGTGAGGGTAGTCATATATGGCGACATTTTGTATTATAAGCTGGAATTTTGAAGTTGACCTTTTGTATCCGAGTTTTTTCACTATCTTCGCTTCAGTTTTGGCGGAGTTCTGCCTACAATCGCATCGCAGCTGCACGCGGAAAACATACATCATGTTGTAGATGCAGCTTTGCACAATTCGGGCCTATCTTGGAACGTAAGGAAGCCGTGTTCTGTAATCTGACAATTTAAAGAACCTGAGTGCTGTTGCTGTTACTGTGAAACCCGGCATGGCTTTTTCTCTCAAAGTTGGCGTCCAGTTCGCGAAAGAGTTAACCACGACACATGGGTAATGCCAATTTCGTGCAGTACATCGTTACAGCCTACCAATCATTCCTATACACCACATGGAAGCTCACGCACTCACAGCCATGCTAACGGATGAAGGGTAAACGACCCGCACCCAGTGTTAATTTTTTAAAAAGCTTAAATTTTCCGTTTCTTGTCCTTTTAGCCAGTGGTGGCCATTCTTTACTAGCCCTTGCTAGGGGCCTGGAAGATTTCCTCCTTTTGGGTACTTCTCGAGATATTTCGCCTGGCGAATGCTTGGACAAGGTAACAAATGTGATCCCAAAAAGGCCTTTGAATTTTTTAAGATCTCACATCCAACCGCAAACCACCTCAGAGTGGGTCGAAGTAATTATTCAAATCTGCTAAAATCCACTACTAATTAATTGTGCCTGGTAGTCATCATGTGGATTCTAGATTGAGTGCTTAGAAATTTCTGCTTGAACAGTCAGCTTACTGTATCAGAATTGGTGGATTGCATACGTTGCAACAGCCTGGGCAGGTAACTTGACCTAGGTGTGATTAGACTCACGTCTCCCGGTAGGGGCCTAGTAGCTCAGTTGACTAGAGCGTTCATTCTACTGAAGCCTCCTCTTTGCTTATATGGGTTCGAATCCCACCGGGACTGCTGCATTTTTCACTATTTGGTCAAAGTAATTACCTCAGAATTCTTAAAAAACACCTTGCAGATGTCATCTTTCACCACTAATTTGAATTGTTGTGGCCTCAAGTTTAGTTAGGCTTCGATGGTAGTCTCTGGCGCTATTTTAGTGTTCTCAATGAATACACATCGCAAGCAGCACTGTCTGTTTCACATTTCCCATAACGTGCCGATATATTTACTGCACGCGTTCCTTTGAATCCTGGTCGCTCCGGGTAAGGACTCCTTTATCAGAGTTTGGGGGGTGTAAAGCCTATCAGTTGGAAGAGTGGTGCAATGGCACTGTATGTTATGATCTGGATGGGTAACTTGTTCGCCAAAACCCGAAGTATCTTAGACGTATTCCATCCAAAGTTTCTACGACGCATTAACAACTTGAACACACATTTTTTCCCTTATTGTTCCGCAGACTGAGTACTGTGCAAAGTCAGATCTGAGTTGTGACCCAGGGCCCTAATTTTACTGCTGTCTTATTTGTGCTGAGTTCAGCTACAAATTCGCTTCTGTCTAAGCGCTCATTCTGAAATTGGATATTTATTAAATGATTAAGTTTCATACGAGACCATATTTATCGTTGATTTATTTGGGAACGCCAGCACGGTATTCGAGCTAACTTTAAAGGGCACAGGCGGCCTCGAAATTTCCTCACTCATACTTTCTTTGCTAGTCAACATCGAACAACAAGCGACAAGGAAATATTTTCGGAATAATCGCAAAGCGGTCTTTACCTGCCAAGTTTCTATGCGAAGACGAAGCGTCTACCAATGCGAGCCTATTATGGTCTACTGTCACACTGAAGAACTCCGCCAATGGCTCACTGCAATACGAACCATTTCGAGCCTGTTGGGCAGCAAGGTCAGGGAACAATAAGTACCGGATGCCTGTCTTGACATTAATATCTGGGAGTTTCAGTAGAGGGCATTGTCTGCCAAGAACGAACGGAACTGACAGGCCACAACAACATGGACTGGTACTTCTGGCGCTATTGTGGTATTACGCTCTAGTAGGTGAATTTATTCCACTACTGGTTCCGTATGTCGACCTTATGGCTAGAAAAATAAAGTGACGACAAAGGCTTCTCCACTAATTCGCCTTTAGGAGGAAAGTTCAAACTCTGCCTTGACAGAGATCTTATAATAATCATAGGAAAATATCTCGTTGCACCAACATACGCATGCAAACGGCTGTAGGAATTAACTTATGAGATCCACATGAGAGTTCTTTGGGTGATCTGTTTGAAGCTACAATATCTCACGTACGATTTTCCGAGAGCGGTTCACTTTTGGACTCGTAAATCTGATGATATACCCTATTGCACACGGCATGCGTCAAACAGAGGCATCGATCCAAACCTTATCTGTAATAAATCATGGCACCAGGCCACCGGTGCATTGGAGATGGTACATAGGAATCTGTCCTGATGGCAACTCAGCGCTTGTTCATCGTGATGGATCTAACGCGCCTGAACTGGGCACGATGTGCTCGTATTTGTGGCTTTTAAAGTTGCCAGCGTGCTCGACAACTCGGTCTTACTTAGAGCCGAGGGTAGGGTTGCAATGACTCCTTGACTTTACTTTGGCTGCACTCCCACGTAGTGTGCATTTGTAAACTAGCACGTGCCTTACACACGCGAGCTCGGCCTGAGTTGTATCAGCTTTTATCCACGCACAGATTCAAACGTCTGGGCCTTGTCTGGCCTCTGCAACGTCAATGAGTGTGAAGAAGTAGTGTAATCGATGCCGCACAATTCCTCTTAGTTGTATAAACCAATTTATGTGCAGTTGCTCTCGTCGCCTGTGGCTGGTAGATCAATTATCGTTTCTCCTCACGGGTGTCGCCCACTAGTCACTGAGGCCATCGTGAGTTCTTGTGTATAAACGCCCTTCTTGGTGTTCTTTGCCCAGCTTAGGTCGCTCGCCGACTGCGCTTGTCTTGGCTAAATAATGGCCAGTTCGCGGAATGTGCTGGTGGCCAAGCGATCGAGATACTTGCTCGAAATTGTCCTGAGGGAATTCCTGGAATTCAACTGCCGACTCCAAGGAGCAGGGACCGGGATTGTGATTTCTCTTTTTCAGGTATACACGTCGCTGCTGATCGTCTGATTAGCCAATTAGAGCAGTCGAAAGGTAAGCCGGAGTATTTTGCTATAGATGCGGCCAACAGTTATTGGTAAGACTGATGTTCCTCCGTTTCGTCACTATAGGAACAGATTTATCAACGCCTCAAAAGTTAGACCTAACCCAGCTCTCGGCTATATGCGCTTCCGTTCAAACTGCAGTTACACGCCACCTTTGCCGTCGTCTCCAGCGAGCCGTAGAATTCTGCGCCCGCGAGAGATTACTCCCAGTGTCTCTGCCTTCCTCCGAAACACTGATTTGTCGTAACACGGCGTCGTCACTGAACGATTCATTGAGACCTGCAATCGTAAGTACTTCCGTCTTGCTTTATTATTTTAGTTATTTATAAAAAAGGAGAAAATTACTTGGTCGTATGTGTATTATGTGGGGGTATCCATTCTCCCCTTCTTCATATTCGCATAAAAGTTTTCGTAAGTTGAAAGTGTCTTGGGTGCTTTTATTCCTATAGAGTACCTGGTGATTCTTGAGCGATTTTAATGGCCTTTGGATTGAGAACACTGCTTAGTGAAAGTGTTTATAAAGGTGTTGTGATACTTCGTCACACAGACACGGTAATCAAAAGCTGGTAATGATTGCTTTATGACTTTTTGCGAGGACTTATCCGGCAAGGCATGAAGAGCTAACATATTCCGGTTTGGAGCATACTTTGCGAAATACTTACACTTAGGTTAAAAGCCATTGAAAGTTTTCTTCATGGCACAAGGGCTTCTTTTCTTACCTTTTATTCCTTTGAACGTCTCATGTTTGATCCGAGCCGGCCATGCAGTAAAACCCTGATATTTTCCCTCGGTACCTGTGACAGTTCGACTGCCGACTTCGACGAGGTCAACCGTATCCTCCACAGCATGGTGGTGCAGAGATGATGACTTGCACGTGGATTAGTTTTAAGTGATAGTAGTTTCGCGCTGCAGCTACCGCATTCTCTCCACCTCCCTCACCTGAGCGCAGTGCCATGACAAAGTCAAGAAGGCCGGAGATTGGAGAGGGCGCAGGTGGCTAGCGAGGCCGGGGCAACCCCTAAGCGTGACGCCCTACCTGACTCGGATCCCATAGAGTGGGAGTGCCATAGAGGCTACATTAAAAAGGAGCCATTGCAGCCTGACTCTCAGTCCGCCAGTCAGCCGCTCTACACAAAGACACACTTGGCTGGCTGTGCGTTCCGAGTTATCTCCTCAGTTGGCAACCTTCCAAGCCACGGTTTTTAACTCATCGTGATAGTTTCGAGCGCTTCAGATTGTCGACCTTACTATATTTCCAGGCTCCAACCACCGTCCGATCCGGTCAGTGAACAAGCACCCATACATCCCCTTCGGTAATTAATGTAAACAATACTAACATAGGTAAATTTCGATCTGATCTTTATATTTTTGTTCCAATTGTCTACATATGAGGTACAATAGTGTGGGCGCGTGCCAAATGCTGGGAATTGCTGCGAAAATATGTTTACAGTGCATTTAACGAAATGCTTTCTAGTAAGTGCATGCGAGACTCTTAAGGTCCATCATTATGCGCTGGTTTACACGTCCCTGCCCCTCACCCTAAATATGCTGCATGATAGATGCGCTGGACCAACACAGGGGTTAGGTCAGGACACGACAGGCGTTATTTAGAGTGCTCCCATAATAACTGCAGCACATGGCTGTGGGGTCAGTGGCACGCGTAGGTGCAGGCTTACGCCGCGGCAGCTACCTGCACCTGATCCCCCTTCGGTCTTCTTGACCCTGTCTTGACACCGGGCATGGGTGAGTGAAGGAAGACATAGAACGGTAGATGCAGCGCAAGTCTACAATCACTAAGTCACCGTCCCTGTGTCAGCATGCGGTGGAGCGCACAATGGACCTCGTCGAATACGGCGGTCGAACTGCCGGATTTCACGTCCACTGGGACAGAAGCTCTGAAATCTGTTATATTTTTTGCAGGTTGTCTCCGGCGGGGTGGGAAGTAACTTGTTCATTCGCGGAGCCCTTGCCCGCATTGCGAATCATTACGGGATGCGTCTTGTCGCTCCTCCTCCCCGCCTCTGTACGGACAATGGCGTCATGATCGCTTGGTAAGCTTTACCGCCAATACAATCACCTTATCGAGTTTTCTGTTAAAATGGTAGCGAGTTGCCCCTTTTGGTCCTCTAGACTCAGACTCCGATTGTGTGGTCGTATTTTTCCTAATGCGATCGATGGTGTATTCTTCGTCGACTTTAACTTTTTTACCAAAGAAGGCTTCCTGACCCTTCATGGATAGCGAATCGGGCACACCTCCTGAGCATGTGATCTGACACCAGCTGCCCAAAACTATCTAAGCAGGTACATGTTGCCTAATTTGCTATGACATGTTTAGGCATAATCACTGAATTCGACTTCAGTACTTTTTAAGGTCTGTTGAAGTTGTCGAGCCAATGGGTGTAGGAGTCGCGTGAGTTTAGAGCATGCTTCTTTCTGAACCATTTCCAACCCATATAAACACAAAATTCAAGTTATATCCGCTGTTTAGCTTTTTTCGTTTTCTCAATAACCGACTGACTCCCTGCAGTAAGTACGTGTTGTTCAATTCTTCTGGTTTCCTTTGTCAGCTTCCGCAGCTGGGACTACACTCGGTAGTCGAAGTGAGTTTATCTGACCAGTCAGAAGGAGGTAGAAGGCAAAGTTGTTACTGTCCATCGTAACTTCCGCATCTGATATTCTTTTCTGCGGAGGTACTCCTTCCACATACCTTTCTCTAAACACGATCTTCGTCACCTTTTTACTACACCGATAGACCCTTTTTTAACCTCTAGTGGGTGACTGTCCTACTATGAGATCCCACTCCTCCCTAGATAAATAGTTAATGTGCTTCAAGCTGTCTTCCTGGTCACTGATTTCTCCGGTTACATCAGCCTGTGTGGGTCAGATGACGTGTGCTGACTGTAGTCCCTTTTGTTTATACTGCTTTGCTCATACAGGTGTCGTTTCGTGAGTAGTTTTCGTCTGCTGGACTGTTTCGAAGACTACCGCAAACGCCTGTCCATTTTAAAATGTTCCTCATTCGGTTCCTCCGATAGTTTGTTTTTCCTCTCCCTAGGAACGGTGCTTTATTGCACGATGCTGGATTGCGGATCATTAACGACTCCACCCATGTCGATTTCTCCCCGACGTAAGTTATTAAGACCGAAAAATCGCTACGAGTGTGCTTTGACCTTCTTGCTGCATCCTAGAGGCCGTCTGTTAGGCATATATTTGACCTCAGTTTCAATACAGGGGAATTTTGCTCTCACTTATGTTCTCTCCTAAAGAAACTCATAAATTACGTAGATAACTTTTTCTATTTTAATACGCTGAAGTTTTTCCAGTTCTCCAAAAGGAGGTCAGGTGCCGTGTCTATTTGTTTACCACAGATCTCTCTGTGCGGTTAAACTGTTTGAACGCCTCTTTATGCGGCTCATTGCAATTACTTAGCATGAGCACAGAAGAACACGGTTGAAGCATGATTGTGAGATCAGACATAATTTCTTATGACAACATGCACATTCAATGTTCTGAACTTCAGCGGCAAACCACGACGCAACTTTGGCCTTTGGTTTTGTTGGGTACAAATACTTCTTTTGGCATGCATGCTAGGTGAACATCCAGGCCTATTTCATCGATTATCTGCCCTGACGGGTTTGTCGCTTCAAATAGTTCTCCAACATTCGCCCAGCATACCATTTAAAGCAGAAAATGCACAGGAACGCTAAGCGGACAAATAGCTCGGCCGTCGCATGGACGCAACGGTAATATGTACTGTAGTTTATAGTAGAGCAAGCATACGCCTTATCTCCAAATCCATTCAATGGGCTGGTAACAAAGCAAAATGAAGAAGACTATCTGACATTGACGGTATCCGCACCCATTTCCGGCTCTCTTGGCAATCCAGCATGACGGATTTGGTAATAGCGAAAGCATTTTGTACTATGCTTGCCTGCTTCACTATAAACAAATACGCACGCAAGCCTCTTCTCACCCTTATCTCCTGTGACAGTTGTACGGAGGGTCTGTGTGTCAGGTTGTAGTGGCTCCTTGCTTTGCTATCCGAGACCACTTGTTTGCTGCCCGATATGCACAACTGAAGGGGACCAGGTTGTGTGAAGCACGCGTTGATTGACTGAGTCGTTTTACCATCCACCACTATGGCAGTCTCCGATGATCTCAACTTTTCCTTGCCACTCGAATGCGGCAGGCGTAGGAATATTAAAGTTAAGTGGAAACCGCACATATCTGCTTCGCTATGGCTATCTCTGCGCCTTCAGGCAATGAGCTACTCCTCAGCTTTCGCGAGGGGCGAAAGTTAGCAACGACCGCGCAACATGTTTTGTGGGCAGCTTCGGTCGCACCGATTATCCAGACCTCGCAGAGTCATAAATTTGCGGAAAATAGCATCAAAGCTCTTCCGGGCTTTTGGTTAGCACCAACCGTGTGAGTATTGGGAATCTATTTTCTGTGCCTAGTTTCTCTGATTTTATGCTTATTGCAGCCTCCAGATGGGCATTTAAGCCTTCACCCATTTATTCTTCATCATCCCATATGACTGTACCATGTAATTTTACTAATTCGCTCATTAAAGGTTGTCCTTGCTTCCAATTTGTATCTGTCATATTTTACGCTAATTCTCTACTCTTCTTTAGCGCCGTCTTGGGTGAAGACATTCGTGATCTTGTCCGTAAGGCTAATATCAAAGTGAAACCCTTGAAGTTAACTTCACGAGCGCCTCCATGAGAAGTCCGTTACCGAACGCGTGTCTTCCTCTATGAATCCTGACCGTCCAAATCTTGTTTTTATGTCTTTTTAATGTCAAGTGAACTCGATTTCGCAAACTGTCATGTACTTTTTAATGCAACAAGCAGACAGTTCTGTTGTTTGTTTTCGGCTTAATTTTATGAGCTCGACTTGGACCTTGGTCTTCCAGCAATTCGATGGAGCTGGAGGGGCGAACAGATCTGTTTGAAACACACAGTCCTAGCCCGAGTTATGGGAGGATGCTAAGTTATTGCTTGAATTAGAAACTTGGGCTGTCCAAACTTTGTTTTTTTTAGAAAGGCAGACAGTCTATCTGTTACCTCCGCTGTAGATTTTGGTTTCTCAGCTCAGATGAGGTGGTCCAATGGTCTCTGATAGCCGGCATTATTACAAGGAGGCTAACCCTTCATAAAAATAGAGTTTATCTCTGTGTGATAGATCATATTGAGCAGGACGGATTACAAAATCGATTACTCCAGTATCCATTTAAGGGAGTGCGGATTATTGACACAAAGTACGCTTCTACGTTGAGGTAGATAAGATCTTCATCAAAAGGTGTCCGGAACTGCGGTCCATCGCAAACGGAAAATTTGAACTATTTGTAAAGGGCGGGTGTCACGAACACCTGGAAACGTAATCATTAGATGCTGTCGCTGGTTTTGCACAAACAGGCAGGAAAATATGCTATTCCAATTGACCAGGAATGAGTTATTAACCCAGAATTTTCTGTGCTGCAAATGGAGAGGGAAAGTGACGGCTGCACTTATAAGGCCCTTCTGATGAGCGGAAGGTTAATGGAGCAATTTTTCTTCAAAGCCGAGAGCAGTCATCTTGTGCATCTGGTTCTCTGATGGGATGACTCGGCTAACTTTCAAATTCCCGAGAAACTCGGCGAAAGTATAGAGAATCAGACTGATGGAAAAAAATAAACAGGATATACCGTTTATCCTTTTTGTGTGGAGACGAATATTCGAAACTCCAGATCAGATTTTTGATGTACAGGCGCCCTTCTTATGCCTGTCTAGTCTGTTCGTCCAAATATGGCGCTGGTGATCCGTTTTCCTCCGCCTACCTGAGGTACTACTAGGTGGAAGGGGACATGTGGCTTGCGTTCGGCTTCATTAGTCATTTTGACTTCGAACGTTTCCGTCAATGCCTACGCTCAAGGTTGCGATCGCTGCCATCAACATGCTTTGATAGCTTCCAGGACAGATTCTCGTCTCAGACCACCAGTAGTCTTTTTTTTCTGGAAGGAACTTGCGAATTTTCTGCTCGAGGACGTACAACTAGGGCCCGTGCTTGCTGAAACTGATTTCAGAATTGGCTATGAAGTGTGTTGCTAGCCATGACTCGTGTGCAGGCCAATAATGCGCAGCAACAGCCACACAATCCTGTTTTAGGCGCCATCTAGTGGGATGAGAAGGAACCTTCATTAGGTCGAATTCAGCATAATAAGAAACCATAATCTGAACCTCTAGGTTCAGGGTTGCAGTAATTTATTTTTGCATGGAAAAGGTACTCTCGTCATTATTCCCGTTGGCACCTGGTATTTGAGCTTCGGGCTGACCCGCCACCCTTTAAATGACCCACACTTCGAGATTTGAGTAGCCGGTTTTATAGGTACATCCACGCTTCCTCGCAATTGATTGGTCGGGGGAGTTTTATGGGGTAGCCCATTTAGTCCAGGAGGAATTTTCGGCCAGAATTGACTTGTATGCGTCTCGCATAAACTGTCAGAACCAGGAGACCTTCATACACCTGCTGGTGATCTGAAAAGAGTATGGGGATGGTGCCCATATAGCTAGCCTGGGCGTTGCGCTGTACCTCGGGGTTCCTTGTTTCCCGGCTTAACCAATAATTGTGGAGTATTATAGGTCACGGGAGACGCAAACGATCGTAGACCAGAACACCAGTTACTGAAGTAACATTTTTCTTTCCTATTACAATCAGACAAACTCGGCTAGCGGCAATCCCACAACCTTTTTTGGATTGCAGCTGACGTACTGTGGGTTAGGGGCATAAATGGCAGAGCGTTCGATCCAGAAATCAAGTGGACTCATTAATTGCTTTAAACGTCCAAGACTTAAGAAAAAAATTGTATAATCCTCGAGAAAGCATTTCCCAGCCCCCTAGTAGCCCGGGGTGCTGAAATTTGCAACTTGTTTGAGCCGAAATCGTGGGCAGAAAATTCCGCCAGATGTCATTTTATAATTTAGAATATTTCTTTCAGAGCAGACCGAGATCTTGTCACTTTGAAATCCGTACCCGCCACAAACAGCCACGAATATTCGTAGAATGCGTTTGGTTAAGACTCCAGATTTCACTGAAGCCAATAGGGTTGAAGAGATTTTACGTCAAGCATATATGACAACTGACGAGTTGTGCACCTTCGTCTGAGAGCGGCCTTGAGTAATATTTCACCATCCGCTTATTTAAACGCATTAGACCTATGCGCCCTCCCGGCGTGATTTTTTCGTCCTGTACAAACCGTTTGCTTGGCGGATCGATATGTTTTATCGTGCCCACAGCGTCAAGCAGTGATTTGGAGCGTCCCTCTTCGCAAATCTCGGACAACATGACCGACGCCCAGAGAGCCCTGGTGTTGGAGGCTGATGCCCTGAACAGACAATGCATGCAGATCGTTCGAGATATTCGTAAGGTAAATCTCCTCCGAGACTAAACGAGTTTTCACCGCATCTAGGTTGACTGGGGACAGGATTGTGATTTTTACTTATTGAAGCATTCGATAAGTAATTTTTGGATGGAGTCGTTGATATTGTGCGAGATGATTTCCTTCTTCTGCCTTAGTTAAAAGCATTGTTAAATTTTCAAAGTCATAATCATTTCATATGTTCTAACTACGCGGGGCAGCAACTCATTTTCCTTAATAATTAGTGTACTTACTAAGGATATAACTAAATAATTGTGTCAAGTATCCTGTAGAATATGCAGGGTCTGAGAAGCACAGACATTGCAACACACCTTTCTTGTTTTCCCATAATCAATCCTACTGACATCATAAAATCAATATTACTTAGGTATGCTATAGTGCTGCTGCCAATGTCTCCTTGTGTGTTGATAACATTCAAAATTAATTTTCGTTTGATAAAGTTTAAGCAAAACTTAGGTCTTTTGCAATATATGATATCATTTCTGTTTGACCAAGATCCGGAGGAGGGAGACACGAATCTCTGCCTAGATGTAAAGCGTTACGCGACTGTAAAAAACTCTTTTATATTATCTTTGCTGAAGTGCTGACAGACACAAATAGGTGAGCTACAGGAAAATTTTCAGAAGAGATGTGATCGCTGGAACAAGTATATTGACCTGACGTTTCGGATTCTCACTCGAACCCATCATCAGAGACAGTGCCAGATAAGGGTCCTAGAGACACAAGATGTGCACTAGTAATAGTAGGTAGTGGCTACGTGATCACATGCTTAATATAATTAGCAGCTCTCGCGATCACCGCTGGGGGTCGTTATTGATCCGATGATGGTTTGGCCATCAGCATCCGAGTTATTAATAGTCGTGCTTTCATCATCCGTGTTCGGTGTTGGCGTGATAATTACCCGGAAATTTTACTTCCTGTATTTCTATGTGTTGGTCACCCACGCCCTTCCCACGTAACAATTTTCCCTGCTCAGGTGAGGTCTGAGTACTGAATATGGGAACAGGAGGTCAGTGCCCTTGTTGATGCACTGCAAGTCTGTGAACCATAACTCGATCAGTTCGCGGTTTACGCGGGTATCACCTCTTGCGAGGATTTTGGCCTCGTGAAACATGAAAATATGGCCAGGTTCCGTCGAGTAAGCTGCAACCTGACAGCTACCATGTTTCCTCCTCCATGCAGCTGTATTTCGTCCATTCGCGTCCGCAGTAATCTCTCGGCTCCTCCGTCGTAATTGCTTTGGCCCACAACTGCACCCGATCTGGTAGACGCCATACGTTTCCTGCCGCGGCAGTGGTTTTTTTAGCCCCATGACCCACGTATTTTACACACCAGAATTGGGGTATTTATAGGGAGCAATTTGCATGCCGCCGCTAGTGTCAGATTGTTTTTAACTCTCGCGGTTTATTGCTTTGGTATCTGACTTGTCAGCGCGCATGTGATTTGTTAATCACCGCGGTTTCATCATCCATGTTGGATGTGTGATCATTACTCGGCCCTGTGGCTCACTGTTACTGTGTTGAGTGGTCAGCCGAGTCACCTCTGCGTGGCTGATTCCCCTTTTCAGGCAAAGTATCTTAACAAAATAGAGGATCGGAAGGACATTGTGCTTGTTACTGACCGATGCGGTGATCTCTAGGACTGCTAATTAGAATACGCCTATGGAGACATGACAAGTAAGCCTTCTAAAACTGCACTTAGGATACCTCTACTACCCTTATCTGTTACTGTTTCTGATTATGGTTCTGAATGAGAATCCAAAACGTCAGGTCAATAAGCTTCTTGTCCTTGCAAACGAATTTTCTAATTTGTAACAAGAACCGTCATTTAGTACTTGGCAAACACGTGAAGAATACTACTGGAGGATGAATACAGACGCAACGCCAGCCATATAACCAGTGGCATGAATCAATGCGGCATCCATCACGACCCAGCGGGGACTCGACCAACTCAGCATCATCCCTAAATAAGTTGCGTAACCCGGGCCTATTTTCGCACGAGCTCTTGAGTGGACACACCAACCGTTAGAGATTGTTTGCTGATATTGCTAATTAAAACGTCAAATTGAGGAAACATCACCTTAGCTTAATTTTCCTTTGTGTTTTGATCGGCTGGTTAAATCTGGGATGGAATATTTGCTCATCTAAATACCGGAGTGTATCTCGGCAAACAGCATTGGATTCTGACCCATGTACTTCTTTCCAGTAGCGCAGCATTGGTGCAAACTTTTTTCTATGTCAGACAGAATTATTTTCCTATTCATCAACGCCTTATTTTGTAAAATTCTTAGATTCGCCTTGACCAGGGCATACTTTTGCCGTTAATGAACAAACCAACGCGCCCCGCCATAGTTGACACGGTCCTACGACCTAAACCTGTAACCCCTCCAGAGGACTTCAGAAGGACATTGGACGCCATTTACAGCGATAAAATGTACCTTGAACGCCTATTTATGGGAGAACGTAAGTCCCTATAGAGAAGAAACCCTTCCGTTGTGTTTCATATGGGAAACAGTAGTCTGGCTGCAGACAGGACGCGTACTCAGCATGGGCGGCAGTCCCGGTGGAAAGACCTAGGAAACATGTCGGACCATATGGAATGGGAAATCGTTACAGGCCGAAGGATGGCCAACCAGCAGACAGGAATTCTGAATAAGCGTCAGTGACCACTCGACTGTCCCGCTGTAGCGGCCGAAGGCGTTGAGGGCGGCACAAACACACAGGCAAGTGAAACACCTGTGGTCGTTTGCAATCCGGGTGTATACTGAACAAAGTTGATAAGTACAACACTGAACACACGAACGCAGAGATCATCATAAAAAGCAGTAACGGTACATAAAAACTATTCTAATAAAAAAACTTTTAAATGCGTAATAGGGGTACAGCATAAACTAAGAAATGTTGTCTTGCATGTGTAATAATCCCACAATCAGTGGGGGCGCATATTTTCGTGTCCGTTAGATTAGCGGTGAGGAGTGCGGTGCTATGAGAAACTGCAGTGCGGGACGTGGAGGTTCTTACATTGCGTGGGAGAGAGAGAGAGAGAACGAGACGGTAGTTGCGGGAGTATCGGTCAGTAATAGAATGAAAAGAGGGCTCCGGCACCTTCCTCCTTGGGTCCCCACCAAAGTAAAGAGCTCAATTCACCTAGCCAATCAATTCAGTTTCATGGTACGTTACCCCACACATGTACCCTGACGTAGCATACATTGCACCATGGATTCTATTGGGCTGGTTTCAGTGCTAAATTGTTAAGATGGACAGTGTGTGGACCCGGGGTTGGAATGAGTCTTAAAAAGTTGATTTATAGCGAATATTGTTTACGATTTACTATCAAGTTCTGTTTTAGGTATAATAAGGTCGATGCAATGACCTACTTGCAGGTTGTTTGTCGGACGTTTGAATGCTCACCTGGCAGGTTACTCCGTTCTATGCTGTAGCTACTGTGCATGAAAGCATGACAGTATTCAGACACTGACGCACCTCGGTTGATACTCGAAATTTAGGTCACTCATGGCTAAATGTCAGCCTTGCCAGCACATGTCTGCGTGTCAAGGTTTTCGCCAAATTGGGGTCGATGTGTCATTGCCATGTTTTGTAACTTTAACATTCTAGATTAGTACTACGGAAGTTTTTACGTAACTTATAGCGTGGGTGCGTTCCTTGCGTAAGTAACGCTGAAGAACTCATCGTTCTAGTAACCTACTCCTCGTGAGCTGTTTCGTTTTTTTGAGGGAGAGGGCAATTAACTGGGTCATCTGTTGAAATCCCAGTCATTGGCCCTCTCGTTTGGTCGCGTCCATCCCGGTCGATAAAGATGAATGAACTATTGTGCTGGCAACGGATCGTCCAGTCCATCATTTGATGAACGCACACCGATCTTTAACGGAACTCGCTCGTCCTGGGTGGCCTTGGGGCTCAGCAGTTACATCGTTGGACTTCTGATCAACAGGTCACGTGTTCGAGCCTCGGGTGGGGCACCACCTGGTGTGGGTATGACCGGCTGCTGACGGTTAATGAGCCAGAAATGATAACTCTAGGCTCCCTTGTCTTAGTAGGCATTGTAAATCGGTTCAGTCCATCCCCATTATCCAAAACATGTATAACGGAAAGCGTTGCAAACAAAGAACAGTGAAAAATAGCTTTATTAGCCTGATGTTTCGGATTATTTATACTGCACACCGTGTGAGCCCTATTAGCCATTTCTGCAACTGTCCCTGATGATGTGTTTGAGAGAGAATCCGAAACGCCAGGAGAATAAAGCGGCCACTTCCTGGAAATTGTATCTTCACTTTTTCGTTCTTCTTCTTCGTTCCACGCAGGGAACGCACTCACGCCATCTGTAAAGCAAAAATACACCAAATTATTAATTATTTATGCCTAAAATAAGTGATGAACGACTGCAGTGTTCGTGACCCGCAGGGTCTGGACATGACGTTCCCACGCGCGACAAGGCAACATTCAAGGTCATGTACGCACGACCAGACCATCTTTGTTCTGATTGGTCACCATTCGGCCTATGGCATTCCCGCTTTGCCATGTACCCTGCTGTTGCCCCTAGCACTCCTCACTTGTGCTGTTTCCCATCCTCAGTACGCGTCTTGCTTACAATCAGCCTTCTGTGTTCGATTAATAACATTGGCGACGCAGTTCAACGAACATGGCTTCATTATTGCCTAAACCTTTACCTTTATGGTCGAAAAACGCTCCGAAACCATCAAATGTCTCATGGTTACAATAGAGAAAGACATTTGAGGATTATATTGAACTGATTCCGATGTTGCCACCCGCGTGTAAACTAGACGTAAACTCTAAAATGATACTCCTCTGAACCCATCTAGGAGAGTTTGCACGTTACTTCGACACCCTTAAGTCGCAAGAGGTTACAGATTTTCAAATAGCATTCACAAAGCTCAAGGTAGCGTGGAGCGGAAAAGACAACATCTTTCTGAGCCGTAATCTGTTTTACAGATGCGTCAGGAATCCGATCAATGCATTGGAGACTTTATTACGAATCTGACACTCGCCATACAGGACTGCAGATATGAAGAGATCAGGACAGGCGAATTCGAGCAGACAATGCTCGTTCAGCAGTTGATCGTTGGATTGCGCCATGAAAAAGCGCGGGAATATCTGTTATCAGGGTAAAGAGATTTGTCGTGGGAGAAGGCCTCTGATATCGCCAGTCATCAAGGGTGCGTAAAGCAAAACCTTCAGCAGCTGAAGCAGTCAAACGCTGGAGTGATATCATCCTTCGAACCTGACTTGGTTGTCTCTATGGTGAACACTACTGGGACTTCATCTAAACAGCAATCCTCTGTTACTTCAACATAACTACCATCCTGCTACCATTGCGGTCAGCACCACATCCGATGGTCAGATTGTAGACACTAGGAGAGGGTTTGCCGGTTTTGTAAGAAAAATCGGTCACACCGAACGAGTGTGCTTCTCCAAAAGACGGACTAATACTAACATGCATGCCACCTACCCGAAATCCAGCTGGGGACGGCGAGGCAATACTCCGAATGTTTTCAATGAACATGCCGCTACGATCGCCCTACACTTTAAAACTTCCGTTTGATCATCCTCCCGTGAAGTTTGAAATCGACACTGGCGCAGCTGTTGCTCTCATCAATGAGGCCTCTCTTCCGAAAGTGCCCCATCTCCTTCCGGCTCGTTCTGCTTTCCGTAGTTACACAGGGCAAAACAAAGAAGTTCGAGGGGTTTTTAAGGCTGAATTTGAGCATGATGAAGAACTTCATTATTTGCCGGTTCATGTCGTCAAAGGAAGCCAACAATCAAATCTCCTCGGACGGAACTGGATAAAATGCGGGCCTTCTGTGCAATCCTGTGTATATCGGATTGGTGTTAACCCGGCCCAAGATCCCTGTTAATAAATCATAGAGAAATGTTTCACGATGATTCTACTACACACTACCGCGGTCCACCTGTGAAATTCAAATTGAATTCAGAATTCCAGCCTCAATTTTAAAAAGCTCAGTCGGTCCCCTATGCCATCGCACCGAAGTTCGAAGAGGAATTGGATCGCTTACAGAAAAGCGGACATCATGGAGCATGTGCAGTATTCGGAATGGGCGGCCTCAATAGTCACTGCTCTCAAATCTGATGGTACCGTACGTACTTGTGGCGACTAAAAGCTAACGATCAACTCAGCAACTAAACTAAATCCTTATCCTCTCCCACGCATCGAGGGTCTGGACGCATCTCGCTCGGGTGACCGAAAAATTCATAACTTTGGACCTGAAGCATGCTTACAACCAAGTCGTCCTAAATATCGAATCCGGAGACGCCACAAAATCAATACGTGCCGAGGGGTATGTCGATATAAACGACTCTCATTTGGAGTAAGTTCTGCTCCAGGTTTATTTCAACGCTTGATTGATAGCCTCGTGAAGGACATACATTACGTTTGTGCATATATTGATGACATATTAGTAAAGGTACCCGTCTGAACATAGTCATATAGAGACTCTAAACCTAGTACAAAACACGTTTAGAAGATGTAGGTTTCCAAACTCAGGAAAGATAAGTGCACTTTTCCTTGCAGACTTAGAAGAGTACATTGGCTTTAAGGTAGATAAAACTGGTCACTGTCCACTCAAACATAAGCTCAAAGCCTCAAAGACCGCTCATCGACCCAACAATATTATTCAGTTTGCGTTCATTCCTTGGCTTGGTTACCCACTTTAGTCGATTTTATGAATCAATCGGCTACAATTCTGAGGCCCTTTCTCGATTAATCGAAAAGAATCACTACTGGAACTGGTCGGAAGTCAAACAAAAATGCTTTTTGAGCGATCAAAGGTGGCCCTTATCGCCTCTTCTCTCCTGATTCATTACGACCCCAAAAAAAAGCCTATCGTACTCAAATACGATGCATCTCCCGCACGGCGTGGGTTCGGTTCTCATGAACCGAATGCCTTCTGGGCCGAGACGCCGATTGCCTTTGCATCAAGAACCATGTCCCAGGCAGAAACCAACTATTCGCAGCTAGATAAAGAGGCCTTAGCAATAATATTTTTGGCCTATAACGCTTTCACTTGCATTTTTGGCCTTCCCTTCGAAATTCACACTGACAACAAGCCTCTTTTAGGTGTAGTGAATGAAAAACGAGAGATACAACAAATGTCCTCGCCATGAAATATGTTACGGGTAGAAAGAGAAAGAGAGAAGAGAGGAATACGCTTTATTTTTGAGGTATCATTCAAAATTTTTCAGCAAAAAATATCAATGGCTCCATTCACTAAGATAATAGGATAAGTAAACATAATATACAAGAATCAAAGAGTCAAAAATGTACATCTAGCGGGGAGACAGTTCTAGTCTCAGCTTTTTTATTTCAGTCTCTTCACACGTAAGGTAGCGTGCTAGAAATGGCAAAACGGAGCGCTGGTATGCCGTTGTACGGCAGGCTATATGGCGAAAGCCTCAGCGCATCGGACGGGAAGACTTCTCAGCAATCAGCTCAGAGTGGAGGGGATGGGTTTCATCATCAAGGATTCGCCCAGCGAATTGTTTTGACTGTCGTAAAAGTGCCGTTTTACTATCAAATCCACTAAAAACAGTATAAGAAACACCAGCAGCAGAAGAGAACATTCAGAGAATACGTTTTAAAATCAAAAAATCCTTTTTAAGCAAGGCTGGAAAAATCACGGGAGAGCAATAAAGGATGAAGGGAAGAGCACATGCCTCTATAAATCACCAGGTAAGGGCCTGAGGTGTGTGATAGGAAGTTAACCGAGAATATAATATAGAAGTTTACGAATTTTTGTAAAAAGAGTATCGATATGTTGGGAGAATGAAAGATGCGATGTCAGAGTAACGCCAAGGTACCGAAAAGAGGATACATCGTCGGGAAGGATGGCTGAGAATTGAGAACTAGGGGATGGTCGCAGGTGAAAAACACATTGGACAGACTTTCTCATGGTTCCGTTGAAGGCCATTATCTGACGACCAGGCTGCAACATGGTCGGCCATCCTTCCGACACTGGAGCTGTGTCTGATTTTTTAAGAGGATGACCAACAACCATGTCGTCGGCATATTTGATGTACAGACATTCGTTTGGTGATCTCAAATCATCAGTGTGAGAAGGAGAGAGGTGAGGGGATAAGATGGCACCTTGAAGAACACCGCAGTTGTTTTGGAAGGACAGTAGACTTCCGCTTTGCCGGATTGTACGAATTGAGTGCGGGAAGTAAAAATAATCTTCGAGCCAAGAGACAACACAGCCGGGAGAGCCAGACGTGGATGTTTTATTAAGGAGGAGATGGCGCGGGATGGTGTTGAAGGCAGATGAGTAGTCAAGAAATGCGCATGCGTACGCACGGCAGCCCTTACCTAAATCTCGTAGAGCCGAATCTACTACAAGGGCAACGGCATCTAGGGTACTACGCCGGGCCTTATAGGCAAATTGTATTGGTCGAAGAAATTGGAGGAAAAAGGCTTAATTGTATCGAGAGCGACTCGTTCAGCAATCTTCAGTAAAGCGGAAGAGCAGGCGATTGGACGGAAAGATTTAGGACCAAAATTAGCGGACTTTTTAGGGATAGGGAGTGATTCTTACTGAACGCCAAAATATCAGGAATCTTTGACTCCATGAAGGACATGTTTATAAGGTGTGTCAAAATAGGGGCAATCTGAGAGCAGCAGTATTTTAAAACAAATGGTGAGACTTCATCCGGCCCAGCAGCAGTTGAACCACGGACATTTTTCAGATGTTTCTCCACTGTTGCCACTGACACGGGAGAAAAAACGCTTGGTAGTAACGAAAGGTTGTTTGTGGGGGGATTGGAGTCAGTAGAAGTATGGATAAAATGTTCATTTAGATCGTCTAAATCAGCATCAACATGTGCCAGTTTACCACATTGGCCAGTGAGACGCTTAAGATTCCTCCAGAGTTCAGCAGAGGAAAGCCGAAAAGAAGGTTTGGACGGAGAGGCAAAAAGCTGACTAACAAACAAATCATTAGTCTGTAATCTCCCTTTTTATTAAGTATTTAACCTCCTTTAGACAGCCACGGAGGCCTAGCTTGTAGAGAAGTTCTTTTTACGTCTTAAAAGATTTTTAGATAAGGGAGAAGAAATTCTGTCAGGTCGAAACCAAAACTGGTATCAAGAGGACAATAAATATTTGAAAAATTTCTTTTAAAAATGTTGTAAGGAAGCTGGAACACTGACTCAACATTGGATTGACTGAGGAAGACAGGGATAGTGTACGATATACAAGTCTGGAGAAAAAAAATGTTTTTCCGGGGATGTGTCGCGAACGTTAACTTTCCTTTCGGGTTTTGGAGTAGCAGCACGCGTAGAAGCGGAGTAAAATTTTTGGAAGGCCTAATAATACAGAGTGATCGGAACCAGACAATTGAGCTCTGTTCTTAACAAGGAAGAACTTGGATTGGTTAGTCAAAACGTGATCAAGAGGGGCATCAGCGCGAGTATTAAAGGGAAACAAGGTCATCAAAGCCTAACAACGTAAAAGGATGTAAATTCACGTGATTAAAATCACCACATAAAGACATAGTTCGAACGTAGTGGCTGACGCCTTGAGTATGCTTCCCATTGTCAAAGTAGTTAACGGAGCACCTGCTTTTGAGATCGTGAATCTTTTACAGACCTTAGTTACCGCACCCGTAACCTGTCAATGAATTATACAGGGGAAATCCAGAGATCCTCTCTTAAGTCGGGTAAAAGATCCTTGCAATCGGGCTGGCCATCGTCTGCCTCCCCATGCGCTACAGATATTCTAGAGCTGTCAGAATGAATTGAGTCCACAAGAAGGATGTGTTGTATGAGGCAGTCATATAGTGCTGACACCACAGGGCCGACAAGCCATCCTCAAAAACCTGCACAAGGTTAATCCCATTGTGGTAAGAATGAAAGCCCTCACCCGTAGTTATGTTTGCTAGCCCGAAATTGACGAAGACCTCAAAAAAATAGCAAAAGCTTGCCATTTGTGTCAACTAACACAGAATAAATTACCGAAGGTACCTCTAAAGCGTTGGGTCTGGCCCGACTCGCCCTGGAAGAGGGTACACATCGACTATTTTGGACTATTCCAAGGCCATGTGGTTTTAGTGGTGGTTGGCGCCCACACTAAATGGATTGAAACTATACCGACCGGAAACACTTGTTCTTCTTTTACCACAACCAACAAGCTACGATCCGTCTTTCTACATTCAGGATACCTGATTTGGTCGTTTCAGACAATGACCAGGTCTTAACTAGTGCAGAATTTAAAGAATGTATGGACAACAATATAATTAGTCATTTAATTACTGCGCCGTACCACGCGGCTTCAAATGGCCTTGCCGAGCACGTGGTTTAGACGATAAAATACACGGTAACCAAACAGACGCAAGCGGATTTAAGCAATAAGCTGTCACGCTTTTTGTTCAGCTATCGCATAACCCTAAACGGCTCAACTGGTTCTTCGCCTGCAGAATTGATGTTCAAGTGGCACTTACGCGCATGGCTCAATCTGCTTGATCATTCAATGCATGATAAAACCAATGAGCAAAAGACAATGATGAAAGTACGATATGATGCGCACACGCGACCTCTTGCCTATCGAAAGTGTCCACACGAGACTGGAACACGAAGCGAACTGGTTTCCAGGGACAGTTGGAAGAAGTGATGGACAGATCGTAGATTAGTGTTAGAAGATGGAAAAATTCTGCGTCGACATCTGGACCAAGTCCGCAACCGAACGGACACAGAAAGTGAAGAATTTGGGAAGTTCGAACTGCCCGCAGCCCTTGATGTTGATTCTGGCATCCCAAGGATGGAATGTGTACGACCAAAATCTTACTAAAATGCCGCTAGCCGGTGTATATTTCTCATCATCCTTCTTATTTGTCCAGGAGCAACGTATGGACAGAGGAACCAGTGTATCCGCAAAATGGCGTAGAGCTCAAAAATACAGCCCTGAGAAGATTGAACTGAATCCGCAAACCCGTCCAACGTTTTCAGGATGAAACATATTAGCAAATTTATTAACTAACCCTCATTCCCTTTTCTGTATCTTGCCTTCCTCTCTGCCTGATGTTTTCCAGTGTAGTGTGGAGTGATGCAGTGTACCTGATCAGCATGGTCTGGATAGGACGCCATCACGTGAGATAAGGCAACCATCAAGATCATGTACGCACGGCCAGACATCCTTTGATCTGACTGGTTACCCTTCAGTCTAGGACATTCCCGTTTTGTCATATACCCTGCTGTGTCCCCTAAGAATCCTCACTTGTGCTCTTTTTCCGTTCGCAGTAAACGTCTTGCTTACAACCAGTATTCTGTGTTGGATACATAACAGACCTGAGCATGCAGCGCATGCTATGTGCGACCACTAGAGCTCAGCCGTTCACGTTCAGTAAAACGACCAGTATGATTAAAGAGGGGTGAACAGTTAGCTAAAAGCATTATATTCAGGCCCCTCAGTGACATTTTGACGTTCTTGCTTACTTCTTCAATCTATTGGCTTTTTTTCAGTTCAGTATATTTGAGAAAAAAAGGCATACACCTTTTAAATCCCTATTTGATACAGAAAGTCGGAAGAATAATAAGCAATGTAAAAAAATTACAGTCAAGTGAATGCAGGCAGATTTACGTGGTACACGGATATTGTTAAGGTAAAGTAGTCACATAATCTTCCTGGTGCAGCAACATATGTATATCAAGCCGATGTTTAAATATATCCACAGACTGGGACATTACAATCGCCTCAGGTAGGTTATTCCACGGTTTCAAGACACGGTTGGTGAAAAAATACTTCCTCACATCCAATCTTACTTGGGGCACACTTAGTTTGAATGGATGACCTCGGAGATTATTCGTAGTAAGAAAGTTGGAAAAAGTCATCACATAGGAGGGCGCAATCCATGCCACGCACGATACGGAAGGTTTGTATCGATTCTCCGCGCAACTGCCTATAACTCAAAGGATAGAACTGTAGGTTATTTAGGTTAATCTCATATGGCAGCTCACCTTGACCTCTTACTAATTTTGTGGCTCGTCGCTGTACCCTTTCGAGCATTTTGTAGTCCTGTTGGGTCCACGGTCGCCAGGCTTGGATCGCATATTCAAGATGGGGCCTAAAAAACGTACCAAAAGACTTTAGAAAAGCAGTCTTCATCGAAAACTTTAAATGCCCGCTTGATAGAGTACAGCATTGAATTGGCGGATTTAGCCGCCTTGCAGCATTGCGTAGAAGGCTTCAGGTTGTCTGTCATCCAAACGCCGAGATCCTTCTGTGTGTGTGTTTCTCGGAGTGGCATACCGTTCAAAAATTAGGGTCGCATATCAGTGACCTGATTTCGACTTCCCAGACGTAGCAGGGCACATTTGTTTGAGTTGAAGGACAAGAGCCATTTGCGGGACCACTCGTCCAATCAATGGAGATTTTCTTGGAAATCGTCTCCATTGGCAGCATTGTTGATGACTTTCTAAATTTTTATATCGTCCGCAAACATATCAAAGTCACAGTCACAGGCTGATACTAGCATCCTGATACTTGTTCCTTAGCTTTAATTATACCTCTTAAATTGCCCTCTATGGATGCCAACAAAGCCAAACCCTTTCTTACTGGAGTTTTTTGTCACCCCCTGACTTTGGAAATATGGAACAAACTAATTCTTCCGTATTGAAACAACCTTTTGCTCTGCCATGCTAACACGAGAAATACACAAGTATTATACGTTGGTTGGGACTCTTTGTAGGTATTTGTACAATTTACATGTTTGTATCTTGTTCACCTGAATCTTTTTGTACGCTTGTTTTAATGTGCTAAATAAAAACCAACAGCCAGCCTCAACCGTTTTCGCTGCTGCATGTCACCGCTGCTCTCTTGAATGTACTGATCTCTCTCAATTACTTGCAGTCCATTGCAACGATTGATCTGCATTTCTGGATTGCATATTACCAAACGCCGTCTCAATTAAGCTCCTGACTCTGCTCTTTGTCCTTGATGCATAGCTTTCTGGATCTAGATCAGAGTTCATTACAATCCTCAAGAACACTTGCTATCTAGAAGCTGCGTTTTTCGTGAGTCTGCATTATAACAATCCTCTGACATTTTTGCCGTCCTTTTGTCGTTTGTAGTTTAGACAAAATTCCTCACTTAGCGTTAGTTTATTTTGTTCAGCTTGGTTCTCTGCAGTTTTGACCTTCGTCTACACTACATCTTCCTCCAACTATCCTTTCCTAAGTGCAGGCATTTTTACGTGTTTCTTAATCTGATGCTCCATATACGTAGTTTAAGGCTAAATTTCTCCACTTAACCTCGGTTTCAGATCGCCATCATCATCACTCATTAGTAAAAGAATAGGTTAAGTGTAACCATAAGCTGTCAGAACTCATGCGCAGTATGTGGTCCTTTGTTGGAGACATGACCAATGACGATAAGTTCTGAAAGGAGGTGTTCTTAGAACGCTTAGCAACTTCTAAAAAGAAAACATTGGCATCTGGCTGAAATAATTTAGACATCACCAAACTCTCAAAAAGGGTCAATCGTATGATAAACGGTAAGGCAGTTTTCACAGCCTCTCACTGCATCCATGTTTGATCTAGCCGAGCTCAAGGCAAAAATTTCCCAATGATCAGCGACGGCTGTCACTGTCTGGCTCTCATTCCGATGTTAAAAATAATCGCTGTGCTCATACAAATCCCTTTCTTGCTAAGCGGTTTGAAAAAAAACATTTCCATATCAATTGCAGATTTTGCATAACCAATGAATTTCTTCGCCCTTCCAAACATGGCTTTTTACCCAATTGCTCTTGCAAAACATGCCACATGTCTTTTCTAAAGCTTTTAAATTATCTTCCTAGTGATCATCTGTGTGTGGTCGTTATATAGTTTGATCTGTGGAAAGCATTCAATAGAGTGCCTCATGGCTCACCCACAGTTCATAATAATTTCATAATAGGTTTATTGATATAGCACCACGTGGGCACTGTCAATGTCCTTAGAACACAGGACAAAATAAATCAAACTCCTTCTTTGTGTTTTGGTTTTAGGCTTTGTCAATAGTGTGCGAAATGAGGAGTTTTCTGTAAGTTAAATCTGTCTTCAAATGTAAAGTAATAACAAAATATGACATAAAATCGCTATTCAGTATAAGAATTAATGTTTAATTATACGATTTTTTGGGTCAAGAATAATCTGTCATATAAGCCTTTAAGAAGTCAATTTGGCGAATTTGTGCTTTCGATTATTCATCATCAAGCCTTTACAATAATAGCAGTAGCATAACAAAAAGATAACATCCAATAAGCAGTAAGTATGGTGGGAGAGGGTTGAGGGCGTTCAGAGGTCAGGGGATTATAATCTTGTTCGATAGGGGCGAGGGGTGCGGAGGGAGGGTAGGGGGAAGGTATACGACAATTATCTATGTTACTGCTTCGTCGCTGTGACGCGACGTGGCAAGAGGTGTGAACGCAGATGCGGAGTTTGTTTTCGACCAAGGGAGACTTAAGGCCACTACAAACGCTTTTTGCGAACACAAAGTTGTGTTGGTCAACCGTATGCCCACTGCCTCTGCCGTCGCAAGTATCCGCTGACGCAGGAAATTAGGGTGTTTCGTCGGCACTTTATAGATACCTTGGAATGTTTGATCGACGTCGATTCGGTGACCGCTTTCGACCAAATGAACCACAGTTGCGCTCGAGATGGAAGTTACCGTGCCTTTATTTAGCCAGACAGGATGGTGCTCTTGCATCCTCTTGGATAGGCGCGTTTTTGTTCGACCAATATATCCTGCCCCACAGGAGCAAGTGAAGGGGTAGATGCACATTGAGGAAGTCTGAAATGGCAATCTATCCTTGCCTTCAAGGCGAAGAAGGGAATCTCTTGAGAACGTTAGCCTTAACTTAGCAACTGGGTACGTGCGCGCGATAGCAGCGTTTAAGCGACGATGTAGAAGTTCGCTCGTAGGATACCCTCGAAAAGGGAATGCGAGAAATAAGTCATTCTTCTCAGCCGTCGGCACGTCCGATTTTGGGGGTCGTTCCTCCATATACTTACTGATAAACTGCTCGGTAAAGCCGTTTTCTCGAAGGTTGTCCTGAATCAGGGTGAGTCCTTTTTCCAGCGTATCTGGAGTATATATTCTCCTAGTCCGATTGGTGAGGCAGCGGACTAGGCTTCGTTTTTGGCTAAGTGTGACAAAACTGTAGAAGTTTGTGTATTGCCCTGTCCATGTCTTCTTATGAACTACCCTTCTATGAAGTGTTCCATCAGGCGTTCGATTAAGTAGGACGTCCAGAAAGGGGATGCACTCTCCGTTTTCTCTTTCAAAAGTGAAAGTTAACGCTGGGTGAGCCTGATTTACTGTATCCAGGAGAGTGTGCAACTAAAGATTTTCATCTGCCATTGCAACGATATCGTCTTCATATTGGGCATATGAAAAAAGGTCCTTTCCAAGTGTAGAGAGCTGGTTTTTCTCAAGTTTTCCCATGAAGACATCAGTTAGTAGAGGTTCAAGAGGTGAACCCATCGCTACGCCATCGATCTGACGGTAAAATTTACCATCGAAACTGAATTGAACGTTTAAAGTGCAGCGAAAGTGCAATTCCTTGAGGTCTTAGACTGGCATGCTATTCGGAAAATCCTGTCTTACAATCTCGTCACGCACATATTCAATTGTTTCCGTGAGGGGAATATTAGTGAACGAAAATGTGACATCTAAGGGCAACATCGCTTCCCGATGAGATTTGTTTTTCTTATGAAACCGATGAAATCCAAGGTGTCCCCTAGGCTACGTGGTACTATTTGGTCTATGCTTAAGCCTTTCTGCCAGCCACTTCGCAATTGCGTGATAGGGCGAATTACACATGTCTAATATCGGCCGGATTGGAAGATCTGATTTGTGGATTTTTAGTAAACCGTACAGCCTTGGGGGGATTGTGCCCATTGGTTTAAGAGCTTGAAAATCCAGTTCACTAAGGAAACCTTGGTCTTTCAGTTTTCGAAGACATTTTGTGAGTTGGGCTTCTACGCTGGCCCTTATTATGTCCCTCTATTTTTAACTTTTTGTCAGCAGCCAGGATTGATTCGATCTGCGAAACGTGAACACTTTTATTCATCAGAACGAGACCAGAACCCTTGTCCGGTTTGGTGATTAATATTTCCTTGTTTTGGCATAATTCTTTTAGTTACTTCGGAAGTTATTTTGTGACATGCCAAATTCTTAGTGGTTTTGTTTTAAGATATTGGTAGCAGAAATTCACGAGCGTTGATTTGAAATGCTCCGCTTCCTCCGGTGATGTAGGTATTAAATCATGCGTCTGACTTAAGAGGTTTTCGAATTGAACCTTCGCCACTTATCTGTTTGGCCTTTGATTAAGAAAACAAAATTTGTGGCCTAGGAATAATACTTCGATCAGGTATTTGTCGAGCATCAATTTAATGAAATTGAGTACGCACTGCTCCGGAGCATTTGGAAAAGTTGCTTGCGCCCTCACCAGAATAACATTGCGAAGAAGTTTTGTCAATTTAACTTCCATATATCTTTGGGTGAGTGTCTGAACGTAGCTGCAAAATCGGTTTCGTTCTTGGTTTATTCGTCTAAGATTGCAATGCGTTGATGTAGATTACAATGTAGCTCGGTGATCTTAGGTTCTCAGCATATCTCTTTTAATGCTGTGTTCGAGATTATTATCCAATGCCTGCGAAGTTAACTTTAGTATTCGTGTGGATATTCAGCTCTTACAGTGCAGTTCATGATGAAATCAGCAACCACGTTTGCTTCAGCAAGGCGGTAGTTCTAACGCCCTCAAACCTTGTCCTCATATTTAATGCTTATTGGATGTTTAAACTCTTGTTACTCTACCCTCTCTTATATTATTGTAAGGCCTGATGATGATGAATAATCGAAAGTGTACGTTCGCCAAACTAGACTTCTTAAATGCTTACACGGGGTATCATCTGGGAACTTAAACAATTCAAGGATTAATAATCATCGCTCCTACGACAGCTGCCAAGGATTATATCTGTTCAAACGTAAACTTCATTATTGTTGAGAAACCTGAACAGAAACCGAATCTGCACATAAGTAGACAACTCACGAAGGGCAAACGTTTCCCACCATCGAGCCGATCGGAGCACGTATCCCCAAAACAGATTGCTGATAGAAGCGAATAGACGAGTTCTAGGAAGCAGTTCAGAAGAAAAGGCGATCACTGGAACATGGTGGTTATTGGTCTGACGTTTTGGATCTTCCCTCTCGAACCCATCCTCATTGACAGTTGCAGAAACGGTTTAATGATGGGTTCCAAAGCAAATCCGAAACCTCAGGCCAATGAACACCATGTTCTAGTGATCACTTCTTCTTCTTCTTCTTCTTCTTCTTCTTCTTCTTCTTCTTCTTCTTCTTCTTTGTACGTTAAATTTTAGGCTGTTACATTTTAGAACATTCAAATATTCCATACCTCCGAACGCTAGATCTTCACGAGAATTCAAAACCAGATAGCAGTGAAAGCAGGTCGTCTGCTGTTCATTTCGAAAACCAATTATTACTTATTGTATAATCAGCCCAAAGGGAGCTAAGGTAAATAAACACGACATATGCAGAATCTCATGAGAGCAATCTTCAGAAACGATTTGCACTCTGGTGCAGGAAATAGCGCTCATATAGGGCAGCTCGCTGTCTTTCAGTTGAGTAACTGAACTGTCGCCTGTGCAATTACGTGCAGAAACAAAGTGCTGTTTGAGGTCTGCGAATTTTCGATGTACATTCGTTGCGAGCATAAAGAAAACCCACTTGGCAAGAAGGGCAGTGAAAATAAACGACTTGCGATCATTTCATGGGAACCTACGCATACTTAAAGGTTACTACTCAAGGGAAGAACATAGTTCAGCTATTTTAAAGGTTTCTGATGGGAAGACCTTAGGAGCAGCGCGTTTGACCAAGCAGCTGCGGATTAAGTACTTTTGCGTGTAAATACGCGAATTGTTCAGCGCAACTTGCGGCAAAACATTCTGAGCGCCTAGAAACTACTTTCCAGAAAAATGGAATGGCAGGTGAATTTTTTAAAGTGAAGGTCAGTAGGAAGTAGTTCGAATACCTTCTAACAATTGTGTTCTTATTTAAAGATATATGGGAATTGGTAAATTTCTGAGAATTGCAATAAATAATTTAATCGATTAGAGCATTTAAGGACAACTTCATTTTCTATAGGAAGAGCAACTCCAATTATATCACATCAGACATTTAAAATGAATGGGACGACAATACTGCTTCTGGGTATGTGACATTTTGGGTTGGAAGGTATATCTTTAAATTCAGATCAATATCTGACCTGGTTTCGACCGTAATATTTGTACGTTCCTACCCAAAGTAAACGTAAAACCAAAATAACTGCCTTAGTCTTGGACTCTACATTGGGTTGTCACTTGGACTTTGATATGCCCTTATTGGGCCAGTATATTAAGTGGAGCAAGCTAAACAGAGCCAATTTACAGTTATCGTGACCCCGGTCTTCCCTGAGATATGGTATCGATGCAGAAGATGCAAACTTTATACTGTGATTGGATTATGAGCTTCTCCGAATATATGTATATATCTATGCCCCTGAGTGAATAAATACCCAATCTGCGGCAACAGAGAAAAGCAGGTGGCGAGGAACTGATGAACTTCGGTTCGATGAAGTGCTTATGACCCACCTTGTAAACACCACTGGTGGATCACAAACGCCGTGCTCAAGCGCATGTTTGTGTTTCCGGTCCCAGCTGATTGTCAACGTTATACTTGGCTTGATGAAGGCATATAAGACCGAAGCAGTTCTGTATCAAATTGCGCCAAAACTCTGTCGTACCCCTCTGCAATTATAACTTGGCTGACTTCGGTCTAGTTAGATACTTGCCTGTCCGTGACCAAATCGAAGCATGTTTGTTTCAAGAAGCCAATTGTATCAGTGTGAGTCCATTTCTGAGTGAATATATATATATATATATATATATATATATATATATATATATATATATATATATATATATATGACAGTTCAACAGTCGATTTCGAGGAGGTCCACCGTATGCTCCACACCAGGAGATGCAGGGACAGTGACTTGCGTGTGAATTAGTTTTAAGTGATAGTAGCCTTGCGCTGCAGCTACCGCACTCTATTTTTCTCCCCCACCTGAGCCCGGTGCCACGACAGAGTCAAAAAGACCGAAAATGGGAGAGGGGGCAGTTAGTTCGCGCGGCCGGAGTCGCCCCTGGGTGTACCACCACACCTGACTCAGATCCCACGGAGTGGGAGTGCCATAAATGCCACATTAAGAAGGAGCCATTGCAGCCTGACTCTCAGTCCGCCAGTCAGCCACTCCACACAAAACACACATTGGGCTGACCACGCGTTATCCCGTCAGTTGGCAACCTTCCAAGCCACGGCTTTTAGCGCACGGTGATAGTTTCAAGCGCGTCAGCTTGTTTATAGTGAGGAACATGCGCTGAGCTGTTGAACTCACTTTCTCCACCATCCCCACATTCAGACCAACATCCGAGCCTGTCAGTTGGCTGATGAGAGAGTGGGCGCATTGGCTGACTGGTTGGCGTACCCATCTTCGCGCGCAGCAGCACGACCTGGCTCCCATAACGCACACACCAGGATTTACTTACTCAGAGGATATGGAGGAGCCATCGCCGTCTGACTTCCAGTCCACTGGTCAGCCACTCGACACACACAGCACTTACACTGGGCCGACGGCGTGGTATGGTGTAAGCGTCAGATTGGCAGCCTTCCAAGTAACGGTTTCTAGGAAACCGTGATTTTATCAGGTACATTATGATTATTGTGAGGTTGTTGTCTATATATTAGTGAAGATGGTAGGCGCTGATGTGGCTTAGCCTCCGGTGGTTTACCGCAGGTTGTCGTAGAGGCGCATGTGTCCTAATAGGCCCATGCAGTGTATAAATTTGCGAGAGAATTGATGGCAGTGGAGGCGGGCGCGTCGACTGTTTGTCTGAGCCCCAGGCGCTGGTTCACCAGCCTCCGTGTGATGGATTCGCAGGTGACCGACCAGGCCAATGCGCGAGTTGGAGTTGCGGGCGCAGTGTGGGCATGAGAAATCGGGAGAGGCTGGAGGAATGTCATTCATGGTAGTGGGGGTGGCAGTGGCGGTTAGAATGACAGGAGTGAATGGTGTGCATGGTGTATTGGTGTTGTCGGCATTTGGGGTGAATTCCGCTGCGCATTTGACCATATAGGCCCATACGATGAGTGAATGCGTGAGAACAGTATGGGCAGTGGAGGTGGCGATCTCTGCTGTGTATTGATGCTTCAGGCACTGGTTCACCAGTCTCTGTACGATGGATTCGCAAGTGACCGAACAGGCCGATGCGTTAGGTGAATGTGCAGTCGCATTGAGAACAGTTAAGGAGAGAGTCCCCATCGCTGGTGGTGGTAGTGAAAGGCGAAGGCGGTGGTGGTTGCGGTGGTGGGGGTTACAGGCGATGAGTATTGGGATGTGGTCTCTATGATGGTGGGAGTAATGGAATTGATGCAAGGAGTGAGGATGGGGAAGTCTGAAGGAGGGTTGGCAGAATTTGACGTAGAAGTTGGAATTGTCGTATTTTTGGTGCATTGCGTCCGAAGATGTCCAACCAGGCCGATTCGCGCGCGGAAGATGCGTCGACAGCGCGGGCATGTTGGCAGGGCCTGGGCATTGGCGGTGTTGTTCCGGGGTGCTGGTGACTTTCGTGCCGCTCTTTTGGTCTTTGCGGCGGTCATCCGGTTGGCCTCATATATTACCCTGGAGCTCAGACTAGAGCCCTCGTAGGCGGTTGTGTAACGACGTGTAGCATATATATAGACAACAAGACAACGAATAAGACAACGAGCTCGCGGCGCAGTGCGTAGAGCGTTGGACTTCTGCCCAACAAGGTCGCGATTTCGAGCCCCGGGCGCCGCAGAGCCTGGGGTTAGGTATGGCTGGCTGATGACAGCTAATAAGTCAGACATGGCGATTCCAGCCTCCCTTGTCTTTGTAGGTCATGTTATTCTGCATATATATATATATATATATATATATATATATATGTCTTTGTCGGTTACACTTTATCAACATATTCTACAAGTCGCTATGCGATCGCCTGCGAGGGCTCTTGTCTGAGCTCCAGGGCACAACGGAACATACATGCCCCTTAAGCAGATCGGTGAGCAACACACTATCATCATAATCCGATCGCAACCGACAAAACCAAGAGCCCGTGGCTCAATGGTAGAGTGTTTAACTCAATTACCAAAGGTTCCGGGTTCGAATCCCATGTGTGCCACACTTGAGATTGTGAATGACTTGCTGAGGACGGCTAATAAGCCAGAAATGGCCATTCCGGTCTCCCTTGTCTTTGTCGGTTCCACTTTATCAACATATTTTACATGTCACTATGTGACCGCCTGTGAGGGCTCTAGTCTGAGCTCCAGGGCACAACGGAACATATGAGCCCCCACACTATCATCATGTTCCCGATCACAACCGACAAAACAACGAGCCCGTGGCTAAATGGTAGAGCTTTCGACTCAAATACCAAAGGTCACGGGTTCGAATCCTAGGGGTTCCACACTTGGGATTGGGTATGACTGGCTGATGACGGCTAATAAGCCAGAAATGGCCATTCCGGTCTCCCTTGTCTTTGTCGGTTCCATTTCATCATATGCTACACGTCGCTATGCGACCGCCTGCGAGGGCTCTAGTCTGAGCTCCAGGGCACAACGGAACATACATGTTCCTTAAGTAGATCGGTGAGCCCCACACTATCATCATATTCTCGATCACAACCGACAAAACAACGAGCCCGTGGCTCAATGGTAGAGCTTTCGACTCAAATACCAAAGGTCGCGGGTTCGAAACCCAGGTGTGCCACACTTAGGATTGGGTATGACTGGTTGATTACGGCTAATAAGCCAGAAATGGCCATTCCTGTCTCCCTTGTCTTTGTCGGTTCCATTTCATCATATGCTACACGTCGCTATGCGACCGCCTGCGAGGGCTCTAGTCTGAGCTCCAGGGCACAACGGAACATACATGTTCCTTAAGTAGATCGGTGAGCCCCACACTATCATATATATATATATATATATATATATATATTTAACATAACCGACAGGGACAATAGAGACTGGAATGTCATTTGCTGCCTTGTTAGCCGTTGTAAGTCAGCCATATCCAACACCAGTTTTGCGGCACCCGAGTCTCGTACTCGTGACCTGTTGGGCAGAATTTCAAATCGATAACCCACTGCGCCACGAGCTCCAGTTAATATCCATTTCCTACTGAGATTTGTGATCAGGGCGAACAATTTGCTATGTTTATTAAAGCATGGATTATCACAGTGTATGATCCTCCGTGGATGGACTAACACCAACAATGTTGGCTTTACTCCAAAGGTTTGCAAAGTTTCCAGTGTAAGCATGACAACAAATAGTCTAAACGACGGAGTTACCCACAGCAATCAATTTATATTATAATCGACACACCAGTGGTTTATCGGTACGTTTTTACATTTTAACCGTTTTGCGCATTTTTTGCACGTTTTGTGTCGTCCTGGGGAACCACCGTCTAAAATTAACACACTTGATTGGCTTTAGCTTATATTTCTTAGACTGTTGATTCATACATACATATATATATATATGAATGAAGTGAAGCTAGTTTTTTTTCCAAGTAAGCTCATGGGAAAATTGAAAATAACGAGAAAGCGATTCTTTGTAAGTTAATTTGGACTTATAGCCCTGACTATCCAGCATTAAAAACCCCTCTCTCTGTAGTCTTCGGAAACAAATTATTCAGATTCTCCGTCCATGACTCTAACGTCATTTTAGACAATTCTGGACGTTTGCTTAGCTTGATTTGAGTCACATTAGATGAGTACCAAGGTGCTAAGTCCCAATTAGAACAATCGGCATTTCTCAGAGCAGTTAGAAGAATTTTTATAATTGACACTTTGAGTTCGTCAACACTTTGAGTTCAACACCTGTCTCCCGCTGCTTATCTACTTTTCGTGCATTAAGCATCTTTGGCTGAAAAATATCATCAGTGAGTCTTAAGTCTTGTTTATTTCAGATTAGGTCTGAAGTTGGCATTTGTGCTACCGTTAGAAAGCAGCGAGTCTGCAACTGGCATTAAGAGAAAAAAATGGAAATGGAATATTTGCACAAGTTTCAAATCAGTTATTGTATCCGTCCTCGGAGATGGGAAAAGAGCAACAGAACAAACAGTTCAGCCTGCAACCAGGCCAATTTACCTGGTTTTAGGGAGACTGACAAAGACCCGAAAATCTGTTTAAAATTTTCAGTGAATAAGCCTATCATTCGCAACCACCCCTCCTCTCAACTTTAATAAAAAAAACCCGCTATTTTACTTTATCACGTTAAAGTAGTAGATTCGTTTGCTTAACTCGGATGCTATTTATTCGCAGAATGCATGCCCGGATAATACTTACCATTCTCCCCTTCTCGCAAAGGGCCTTTAGGCAATAAGCGGCGGCAGTAGTGTGTTTTCCTACACGTCAGGTGAAATTAGTCTCCCGGCTAATTCTTGAAATCGTGGCTGTAGTACCTTTGCTGTACAGCCTAAACAAGTCGCAGGACACAGGACCAGAATAAAGACTGCAGATTAAAGTTTTCCGATCCTCCTCAATGTGTCTGACGAGAAAAATTACAAACATATGACCTGTGGTCACCTGATCGAGCTTGATTTTATGTCAGCCCCAATTAGCAAAGACAACGGTTTACTGTTGGGTAGAAACTTCAGTGAGACGTTACATATTTGCAGAAAAACATGATAGGCATTTAGGGGATGGGCAGTTGCAATAAATCCACGGTGGATGTGGAGACATGCATGAACACGCAACCTGGGCAATCGTAGGGAAAAAGGACGGATAATCGCTCCTCCGAGGACAAAATAAATTAGGTTTTGTGCCAGGACGCAAAAGTACTTTGCACAACACATAACCAGTAAAAGTAATATCACAACAACCATAGCAAAATTAAAGGGCAATTTCGTTAACTATAGAGCGCAGGTTTAGACGGAAACGCGGACTGTTCTATCCTTACAAAAGCTCTAGCTTGGCACCTATTAATTCAACGTTAATAAGAAAAAATAAAAAAAGTAAAAAAGAATAAAAGAGATATTCATGTGGTTTTATAGACCCTGGCCTGACGAGGATGCAGTTTTTCCAGCAGTAACATAGCGATAGGAAAAAGGGCGTTTGGGTGCAACACAAACACCAGCAGCCCTAAGTCTTGAAATAACAACAAAAATCTTTATTTGCAACATCTTAGATCTTTATACTGTTTTTTCTTTTTTCATTTTTTAATACAATTGCACTAGTTCCTGTTTGAACTCAGATTAATCCATAGGTAAAAAACAGCTAGCAGCAAACACTTTGCGTCCTTTGAGAAATCCATAAAACATCATAGTAGTTGGTTATTATTTGAAAAATTGCTACTCGTTCTCACATAGAGGCTACTTTGCACTCTTTTTCTGCCAGGATTTTTACACCTGCAAATACCTTACACATGTAATTTAACTTAAATAATGAAAAGCCTTGTACTAAATAGCGAGTCAGTTTGGAGCTTTACGAGGGGGTACACAAAAAACGAGAACTCTTTGCTTTCTTTTTATTATTATTTGAGATAACCTCTTTAAAACACGAATCGTCTTCAAAATACTGTCCGTCACTTTATATGCACTTGCACTTCCAGATTTTCCACTGTTAAAAATATTTTTTTTCATATTCTTCTGACCTAATTATGTGAAGTGTCTCCAGCGGTTTTTTCTTAACCTCTTTTACATTAGGATAACGCTTTCCCTTTAGGCACTACCTTATCCTTGAGAATAAGAAGTCGCAGGGTAGTAGTTAGAGTGATTAGGGGGATGGGAAAGCGTTGTCAGCTCGTTTTACGTCAAGGACTGGTTGATTTTGAATGCTGCGTGGGTAAGCGCGTTGTCATGATGAAGCGGTCAGACCTCCGATCGTCAAAATTCAGGTCGTTCTTTTTTCTCCCTACACTACCCACACTTGTGGACACAAATGTTGGTCCAATGAATAAAGCATTACACGTGAACCACTCCTTGGATGTCAAATAAACAAAAAAATATTCGGCACTTTGTTCCTCGAGGTTTTTTGTCGCAGAATCACCGAGAACATGGGGTGGGGTTTGATAAAGCAAGCAAACTTTATGCTGTGATGTGCATCAAACGTAACTAGCGGGAAGGCTCAACACTGCTAGTCCACTTGCCTACAGAAAGTAATAAGCCTTCTCTAGGGATGCCCTTCGTATAGAGTTTTTTCTCGGACTGCGAAAGTTTGCGCCCATTCGCCTAGAAGACATTTTTGAAGACTATAAACTGCGGCATCGAAAGTCTGTAAATGGTAGCTTTACTCTGAGAATGGCGTTGTCAGTTCAAATAATCCTTTCCCGTTGTTTAAATCACCTGACGATAATTCATGTTAATTTAACAAAGACTGCGATGGTTTATTCGGCAAACTACATGCACGAGTTTCTAGTTCTTGGAAAACGGTGAAAAAATGACATGGATATTATGTGTACAGTTTAACCCCGTTGAAAGGCAATATTACGTATTAATTATTGTCCAAATAAACCGTTGTATTCTTGCTGTGGATATTTCGCAAACGACTTAGTATTTTGCTCAATTTCTTGACTACGTTGCAGACCAGGGAATGGAACAGCAAGACCATACATTTTAGCTCCTAACATTCATGTAAAACACCAGACACCATATGCTGAGGGAGGAAATGTGCAAAGGAATTTATTTGAGTGGTTTTAAAGGCAGGATGCTGAACGCTTGTATAATTTTTATTAGGATAATTCTTACAGTCGTAAGGCAGCACTTTAGTGTCGCAAGACTTTGCCTGTCAAAAAGGCCAAACTGAATACCGACCAGTGCAGGAGACAAGTGTTATATTACATATAGCATATATACTGTATTTGGTCCATGGTACGGAATGCTAACAGAAATTCTGAAATGTATTTCCGACTAAAAGGATGACTTGGGTTGGGTTGTTCTACTAATTATCGTTCAACGTCCCCTCAAGTCACGCCATGATGCTGGCTGTTGAATGAGTGCCCTTTCGACGGCCTGGAAACACCAAACTCGTTACAAATGACTACTTATTTAGTATGAATTTTTCCCATTTATTTAAGAGGTGCTTGTTATTTCAAATATCCCTTACAGAATAAATGCGGAAAAATATTATTTCTCGTACCGCTTTATAGTCCGTATATCTTCTTCAAATTTTAGCAATGACGAAAGGTTACCACAAGGTTTAAAAAGCATTTTCAACTCGCAAATATTTTTGAATCGATGTACAGTTGCGTTTACGCTTAGGGTTTGAAAAGCTATATGCTTTCAATGGAAGGAAAATCAAAAAATGTCTATGCTGTTATGAAGATGTCATACGGCTCTCATGAAATTTTGCAGTGAATTTGGGCAGGTTGTATCCTCATCCTCGTGTGGATTGGCAGTTAACGGTCGTAAAAAATATCAGAAGTTCGGAAAGGAGTTCACTTTCAAAGCCGGTACCCTTGAGTGACTGAAATGTATTGCAATTATGCTCCATGCTAATCAATATCACAACTCAGAATTTTGGAATTTCGGTTAACCTTTTATGACATCAGTCCGAGAGTATTTTTTAGTATCTTTTTACTCGAATTGGTGGTAAGGAAAAAATGGTTTATCCTTTTGCAATTTGCATGAAACGCGATGCCAAGTATATTGGAGTGCTGTTCTAAAATAAGTGGTATTTGTCTGCCTAGCTTTGTTGCATAACGGAGATATTTATCTCGTTCTGTCTTGGAACCCCAAACTCAACTCAAAATGGGTGGAACCGTCGCGACATGCAGGCATTACGGAAAAATGCATTTTTCTCCTTGGACAGCCATAGAACGACAGAGCAGGTTAAAACCAGGAATAAGGACACGTTCGACAACCAGCCTATCCCCGAGGTGTCACGTTCAGGTAGATTTAACTACGACTGATTGTGGAAACTCGAATGCGAGCCATTAGTCGGCTGTCAGCAATTCAACGAGGCTAAATTCTGTATTTGAGTAGGTCTTCACAAAAAGCAGACCAAGTAGATTTTCGGATAATTACACAAAGGAATTGCTGTCTGGGCTTACCATTGCCATCCATGTAGGAAAATAGGGCTTGAACTGGTTCTGCATGATGTGCAGCGGGCTTGAGGTGATTTGAGAACCGTCGCTGGAGGGCTGCTCTTTCATTGTCTATCAGGGGGTCTAAAAGACAAGATGATGAACACAAGTGAGGATTTTTACGAAACGAATAACGAAACTGTCCTTTAACGTTTTCAACGCAAGAGTTATGGCTTCGACTGAAATCTGCCAGAAATTATTGTGCGCGAGCGATATCACAATATTTTTTTTATTTCGATAAGCTTGCCGGCCGGAAGTAAGAACAATTTTTTTTGCAGAGCTTTTAGTGGTAAAGATCAAAATAAGCAAATCATTGCAGCCTAGAATACGCGAGCCAAAACCTTTCCGACAGTACCATAGGCTTCAACATGCACACACACACACATGCAAAACCCAAGACTTGGAAGTAATTGTCCTGCTCCAAACTCAGACAAACGTGTGCAGAGCCATGAAAAATATTTAGCCCAAACGTTCCATTTTTGATGCCTTACAAATTTCAGCAGATATTTATAAATATTTATATTTATTTATATTTATAAATAACCATCACATGGCAAGTAAAGGTCATATTGTTAAAAGACGATATTTTTTGTACTGAATGTAGTATTCGTTTATTGTTTTAGTTTGCACTCAGTCATTAGCAGTTCTGCTGTCAGCAATCACTTTATTGTGTACGCCTTGTAGAGGTCAAAATAAATTTTTAAAAATTGATAAATCACATAAAATTATTTCTTTCTTGCATTTAAGTTGTGATTTTACATCACATTTTCGCTCCTTCAACCCGAAATAAGGAGGAAACGCTTGAGTGGTACCAAAACGAACTACTAATGAGCATAACTAGGAAAGCAAAGCATAGCGCTACTCAAGCGTAAACAGGTGAGTAGATAGTTTTATTTAGCTATCTTGCTCAAACGCGCTGATGAGTCCTTTCTCAGCCAAAATTATCGATTTTTTCCTTGAACATAGTCATGAAGTTACCGGGAAAATGACATTGGCAAAACCAACATTTTGCTTCTCTTGTATAAGGTCCTTAGGATAGTATTTTACCAGCATTAAAAAGCCAGAAAGCCTTAAAATTAAACGTGCACTTTTCACCGCACCTCAGGATATCCCCCAAAGATCCTAACTGCCATAGATGGTTTTACGTTGCACGCTTCAGATACTTCCCACTCTTTCTGAGCTCCGCTAGATAGAAGTATGTTTTATCTCTCAAGAAGACGGGTTCAAAATAGTCTCGATTACTGACGTTACCAGAATTTTCGAAGGCATTGCAAGTTTTTAAAGTAGTAGAAAAGTAAGCGTCCCTCTACTGTCTGAACATCGTAAAAACTCTTCCAAACGAAAGGTCGTCGTATTTGCAAAAGGTCCAATATGCTTCAGGAGGCCCAAGGGTCATGCACAAGACCCTACACGTTATTTATTCAGAAATATCCCGTATGGTCTCACTATCTTAACTGTTCATTAAAATGCAGATCTGCGTAAGTTTTTATTCGACCTGCCGGCGTACACCTTGTGCATTTGTATGCTTGATGGATCCATGTTTCCGTTGGAGGTGAATCAATAAAAGTCCTGGCTTCCACCTCAAACTACCCCAGAAACACTGCATGGCCTCGGCAGTAGCCAGACACTACAAAAGGTACAACGTTCTCTGCCATACTGGAGTCCGCGCATATTCGCACTTTTCCAGTGCGCTTACTTTTCAAAGTCTGGTAAATATTTCATGGTTACCCTGCTACCCACCCCCCAGTGCCGGAAAATCTTTGCGGCTTGTAGGCTTTCTCAACCCTCGATCATGTATAAAGGGAAGACTGAAGTCCTCCAAGGAGACGCACATCAGTGCCCGGCATTTTTCCTGCAGCTATTCCTAAGTCGCGTTTCCAGTTCCCTCGTTATGACCCGTTCAGCAGGAAATGCTGCTTGTTTTGCACTTTGACGGTAACACTCTCTATAGGGTTATGGAAGATACAAAAAGGAAAGGATCTACACTTACCAATGACGGGACTTTTTCGGGCACCCTGTCTACGTCCACAGGTTTCGCAGATCTTCGGGCAGCCGTTATTCTGGCGTTTCTTCTTGCCTCGCCTCCTTTCATTGCCTGGTTTCTTCAGGGATGGGGGAAACCAGGGCTGGTAGGCGGGGTAAGGGCGGTAGAGATAGTGATCCGGGTAGAGCCACACACCACTCGGCGTCTCTTGTGGGAGGTAACTGTAATAGGCTTGACTCTGGGAGTAGTACCTCGGATCGGGCTGATTGGGCGAGATATAAGCATTTGAGGGGAGCGGATGCGGCACCTGCCATTGCGGGCCGGAATCCTGCGACCGGACGTATTGCGGTCGTCTGTCTGGAGCTGGCGTTTGCTGGATGTCTTGGAACTGACTGCTGCTCTCCTGCGGCGCTGGCAGTTGCGCAGGAGAGTTGCGCAAATCACTGCCGCGGTCGTCAACATGCTCTTCCAAACTCCCACGGTGTTGGTTTTGAAGGAACATTCCGGCTTCAGACTTGGCAACCCTTTCGCGAGCGGGATCGTAGAAGGGTGAGGCTTCCCATGAGGAGGAGCGTCTAGTTGCCTCCCTTGCAGCCGGTGCACGTTGGCCTGAAGATCCGCCAAGTCCTAATCCGAGTCCGGCTGTTTGCGGGGGCAGACAACAGAGCACGAAGAGGATAACACGGAGCAGGAAGTATATGGAACCCGAATTCGATCGGATCGGTAGGATTCGACTGCCGCTAGGTGCGGAGACGGTGGTGGTGGTGGTGGAGGTAACTGCTATGGGAATAGAGCCTCCTAACGTGAAGTGTAACTTTAAACGCTTTTTACGGTGTATGCGCACACCCGAAATTACCTCCGTCCCTGGAGCTTGAGCGGGATCTGCACTAGTCGTAGAGGAATTGTCCATCGAGTTTTTTGAACTGTAGTTCTTCGGTGAAAGGGCGGAGTAAGATAAGGAGCATATTTGTGGAGTTTTCGTGATTGTCTCTGATTTGCGGCCTGTGAAGAGCTGGAAAAATGGAGAACTGACAACTGCATGCCACGTGGAACATTGCAACCGCAAGTTTCTAATCTCCAATAGGATCTCCACATAGGTCAACTTGCAGAGGAAGAAACCGAGAAGGACAACGCCTTTGGCAACACAAACGCACTTAAGCACTTCAACTTCTGGGGGAAGGAAGAAGGCTCTGCTATTAGCGGTCCACTTCTCCAGAGAAGTACATATGTTCACCTGATGGGTGCAAGGATCGGTTCCCTTGTTTGGTGCAGACGAAGTCGGTACGTGTAGATAACGATAAAGCCGGAGGACTTGTACCTGTGGCTCTTTCATAGAACACATAGAACACGCCAAGTATCCGCTGGGTGGATGCTTTCTGAATTTTGAATCGTCAGGAGACGGTAGCTCCCGATTAGCGGTCACTGCTACATCCGGGCCTGGGCCGAAGTAGGAACGAAACAGATCTGTGATTTTGGGGTGGTTCGTTAACTCCACTTGTCTACTGAATACTAAGCTGAAGTAGATGTGTTGGGCTTTGCGACATGGGGCAGCATTTGAGTGATCCTGCTTTGCTTCACGCTGCTGGTAGAAAATAGGGGAGGGAAACAGGGTCCAAATGTGTGTGTGCGTTTATTTTAGCAGTGACTACAGGCGCACGGGCGCACACAACTCACCTTGACCTTACGGCGAGAAGCAATCGAAGGGCGCAGCACGTGGTCGCAGCTGGACTTAACTGACTCATTTTCACCGTTTTAGTTGGCGGAGCCGCCGCAAGTGCTCGCACGCCGACTCACAGGCCTGCGCACGCGCGCTCCTATGCGCGCCATGCGCCAAGTGCGATCCCGCTACAATTTGGCAGCAGCAACGAATGGCCTTGAAAAGCCTTACGCTAATTGGTCGACGGGCGCACACCGTCTCAGGAGCCTGCTTTGTCTCCATAGGCTATTTGTGCGAGCGTCTGTGATGAGGACGCTCCTCTCCACCGCGGTGGGCTTTGTAAGCGCCTACGGTGGCACATATTAGGAGGCGCCCTCTCTTCCTCAAGTATGAGTTGTATCTTCTCTGTATCTTATATCAGTGAGCCTCAGCAATTTTTTGTGCGAAACACGGAGTCGGTGTCGGCTTGATCTTCCTGTTTTGATTTTCGCAATCTAGCCACTGCATGCACTGCCGATCTACAACTTTCCTCTACCCAATATGCCATGCCCATAAGAGGCAAAAGCCGATGATGCTGCCGGAGCAGAAATACCACTTCGATGCGTTTGATCACATATCCCAGTCCTATACTGGGTGGGTGCATGGCGGGCGGATACAACCGTTTTGTAGAAGTTATTACGTCTTTTAGGAAGACCGAAATGCGCCGCCTACCGCTGGTGCTTCAGGCGGTTTTCCCTTTTTATCTACAGCTAGGCCCTATGGTAGCTATTTAGTCTGGTTTTAGTACAAGGCACGTTTTAATACTTGAGTGAACATTTTTGGGTACCCTTAAACAAGAAGCAGGATAGAAACCTTGAATGGAACACGTTATGGAAACTTGAAATTTTCATAATTTTATTTAGTTCCGAAAATGCAGCAATTAGAAGTTTTTTTTACTTTCTAATGCTACCTTTCTCAGAGTTTAACTCACCACTCATACATAGGATTGCTTTCTCAGCCCTGGTGGATACCAAATCTCACCGTAGTTCCCAACTAGGGCTTATAAGAAAATGGGTAAAAAGACAAATAGGATTGCATGACTTCCACTCGATAGGAGTATAAGGTAAGGATGCCTTGTATGGCCGCCTAAACAGGACACCGGAAAAGGAACCGTCCACAATACATGTGGCTTTGCGCCCAACTCCAAGGAAATTGTATTTAGGTATAAGCTGAAATTTAGAGTTAATTTTAGGGTTAAGGTCAGGGCTGGAGCAAGGGTCATGATTACGTTAAGGAGTAAGGTTTTTATCGTGTTAAGTGAGGGTTTAGGCTTAGGGTAGAGCTAGGCTTAATATTAAGGCGACAATTTAGTGTTATGTTAGGATTAGCGTTAGTGTTAAGACACGAGTACATTTATCCTTCCGGAAATTTACCATAAGGCAACTATTTTAAGCGAGCTGTGTGGTTCCTATACCCGGTTCCTGTTTAGGTGGCCATACACGCCTTCCTACTGTTTATAATATTTGCGGTTGAGAGAGTGGCTGGTTGTGGAGGTGGTTAAGTGGTAAAGATTTCTCGAGATGGGACCATGCATAACATGGACCACCGACTCCTTCTTACTGACCGAATCAGACTAGACAAATACTGCTGCTCTGTAAAGAGGGACATGCCAGTCACTTTCATCTAATTGAGTCCGCCAGTTGAAACGCTGAGTACGGTGCCTTGGAGGCACACGGGAAGCTAGGTCTCCTGTGGAGCGGTGCGCAACTATGTACTCAGCATGACTGTGGGTTCAATCCCTGTCCACGCGTACTTTGTTCAGGGACAAACTCGCCTACAACAAATATCTTACACTCTGATGAAATTGTGCAAAAAGATGCACCTATCCAGGCAGAGAAAATCTCTTTTTATTAAATGCTTGAAGGAGACAGTAACCTTTTTATTAACGGATGGTATGCTTTAGTTTGCAAACAATGATCGTTTGAATTTTCCAGGATTACTGACGAGCTTGAAAAGTACATTATCCGGGTTTGGTCACGTAATTGTAGCATTTTACATTACTCGGCTAAATCTACTGAACGGGAGTCTCAATATGTTTGGTGTAAGTGCATTATTTTTACATACAGAGGTCTGCATGTGCCATTTGGATCTTACATACACGCGCCAGCTGTTTGCCCTTACTCTTTTAAAAAGGCATTTGTTCGCTCTTGTTGCCCCAAAAGTTGTTCCAAAAGGTGAGGCAGCCTATTAGAGAGAGCAAGTAGGCCCTAGGTGTGATAGGAAGTTAAGGTGCGGACTTTTGCCGCACAAGACGCCTGCGCGCTACGCCTCCTGTCTTCTTGATTCTGCCATGTCATCGGACTCGTGTGTGTGGGGCAAGAAGGAGTGTGGTAGATGCAGCGCAAGTCCACTACCACTATAAACTAATTCATACTCAAGTCACCGTACCTACAGCCACCTTACTGTTGGGTAAACGATGAACCTCGTTGGAATCAATGCCCGAAATGTCGTAACTAGGCCTATTATACATCCGTAAGAATTAATATCCTGAACTTTTGACGCCAATTAAATGCGCAGGAAAGAATGAGCCACGACGCGGGCATGTTATTAGTACGTTACTGGCAGTTGCGGGGTGTAGGGAGTACTAGTTATGGGTAGCATCACACAGGTAGTATTTGGTCGCTCCATCTGTCTCGTATAGGTGGTGAATGCTCCTGTGGCTGCCTCTAGCTAGTACCCAACTCTCACCTGTGGCTCCTGGAAGTTGGATCTTCCCAGCGGCCACACCCCGGGCAACCGCCACGACCGGCGGGCTAAACCAGGTGAGGGTCTCCGGTGTTGTGTGTGTCTTCACACCCGGTATGTCTGCCCCCTTCCCCTTGCTCTTCCCCCTCTCTCGTCCACCCTGTCCCCTCTCCCCCCTTCTACTACTCTTAAGCCCTTCTCTCGCCCTTCTTTCCTCCTCTCTCTCTTTTTCTCTCTCTCTTTCTCTCCCCTCTCCTTGACTCTTACTTCTTCCCTTCTCCCTCGCTCCTGAAACTTCCCTCCTCCCCCACAGTCGGAAACGTCCAACGGAGAGGGCGAAAAGCAATTACGTTGGCAGACCAGGCGAATCATTCGTTCTCTCACTAACCCAAATCGTGACCCATATTAGTTCGGTAGCCACCTGGGATGACCCAGCAGCCATATTTAGGGACAGCACTGCTTACCCAGCGCGGGGGAGGAGGCTAGAAAAGGTGCCCTAAACAAATGCTGGGTCTCAAAACGGTTGCAGCAGACTGTGACTAGCAGACTGCAATTACAGTCGGTCGAAAAACTCTAAACAATATCAACAACAACTCCTCTCCCAATCCCCCCCCCCACCGTACCCTCCGGTGTACCCCTCGGACTGCTTGATTGAGATTGCTGACGCTAGCAGCCTGGAATGGTTGATCCCTTTTAGACAATCCCAGGAACAACCGACCGGAACGGAGGACGGCGCTAGTCACCCGGGAACTGGCTGCTATATGGTG
>WEDG01003000.1:0-126204 GCA_017591395.1 Schistocephalus solidus
AATTGGTGAAATTCCTAGAGAATCATAATTTATTTATTTATTTATTCATTGCCAGTTTACAGGCAAGGTCAAAAGGGATATATACAGTAGGGGGTCAACCTGACAGTGAAAAAAAATCCTGATCGTTCTTTAAAGTATTTTCAGGAGAAAAAACTGCAGCTTGTTGAACAGATTAAAGTTTAGGACAGGGAAGTGTTGACACAGGTGCACGGTGTAGTACTTCTCCTTTCGGTGTTGTGGATCTGGTCTTCTGTACTAGCAGCAAGTATGCCGGCGAGCGGCTGCTAGCTGTAGACTGAGGAATAACCCGATTACGGACTGCAGAGCCAGCAATATTGCCTTCAGCATGAAGTCCGGCATAGGATTCAGAGTCCGCGGACGCCATCAGAACGGAAAAGAGCTTCCAGAGAATCAGCACCCAACATTCGCGGAAGGTGTCCTGAATGTAGAAAAACTAGTGACAGCTCTCGCAAACAAAGGATAGTTTTTGCTGAATTTTTAATACTTCTGGGTAGTTTATTCCAGATTGCTATAGCGTTTACCGAAAAAAACTGACGGTATTCAACGGTGCGTGCCAAAGGAAGAAATAAGAATACATCTCTATGATTGGTGCACCGACAGTGGTCGAGCTGCCTCAGGGATGTAAGGGGTTAAAGGTAAAACCGTTTAAAAGCTTGAACAGTAAAAATAGTCCCTTCTGTAATCTACGAAGCCACAACGGGTCGAGGCTTGTAAGCTCACAGCGTTGTTGGTAGGACAGGTTTCTGTGCTCTGAAGTAATAACTCTTTTAGTAAAGAAGTGCTGGACTGATTCTATCTTCCTCCGTTCACTCGCGTGCAGAAGGCTAAAAGAAACGACCAGTATTCCAGACTAGGTCTGACATACATTTTATAAAGGCTGGTCCTAATATTGAGGGTTTTAAAATTTCTGAGAATAAACCCAGTGGTTTGGCGTGCTTTAGAGACAATCAGGGTGCAGGGCTCTGACAGATTAAGACTACTAGAATTTAAAATGCCCAGATCCGTTGTTATCAAGCTGTCAACACGGGTTCAGAAAAGGAAGATCATGCACAACGAATTTGCTTTATTCGCTCCACAGGTGGATACAAGCACTTGAAGATAGACACGCGGTTCACATTACCTTCATTGACTTTCCAAAGGCCTTCGAAACTTTGCCGCAAGAGAGACTGCTGTACAAGCTAGAAAGAATTGGAATCAGAGGTAACTTCCTCAAGTGGATCGAAAACTTCCTCGTGGGTCGGCGCCAGGTTGTGTGCATCGGCCAAGAGAGGTCAAGTTCTGCTGCGGTCGAGAGTGGTGTTCCTCAGGTTTAAGTACTAGGGCCAATACTGTTTTTAATGAACGTGAACGATTGTGTCAGGAATCTCGACTGTGAAGCAGCAATGTTTGCCGATGACATTAAAATCTGGAATGTAATCCAGAGCCCTGCTTACGAAGATAAACTGCAGATCAACCTTACTCGGTTGGAGGAGTGGTCGAATCATTGGCTTTTGCGGTTCAACGTCGATAAGTGTACAATACTTCGCTTAGGCAAACCATCTGGATCTGCCGAAAGTAGAAGTTAATTTCTCAACGGTGAAGCCTTAAAAGACGTGAAAACCCAAAAGGACCTTTGTGTGCTGATGACCACCACCTTAAAACCATCGTCTCACTGCTTAAAAGTGGCGAAGAGCGCAATTGCGGTGTTGCATGCCATCAGACGAGCCTTTTTGGATTTCGATGAAGATCTCTTTGCTAAGACATTTGGAACATTCATTAGGCCGCATTTGGAATATTCTATGCAAGCCTGGAAACCTTGGACAGTTCAAGATCAGAACGGCCTCGAGAGAGTACAGAAGAAAGCCACCAAAATGGTTAGAAGTCAAAGCTCCTTGCCATATCCAACCCGCCTAATGAATCTTAATCTGTTCCCTTTGAGTTATAAGCAAATGCGTGCAGGCATTCCGCATTGTGAAGGTATTGAATTGTTGCCTGGAATTCTCGGACTTCTTTGAATTTACCGCCACGACCCATCTCTGAGATCACACATTGGAACTGCGTGTCCAGCAGGCGAGACTGGATGTGCGCAAGTTCTCCTTCTCTGTCAGAGTGGTTAACCATGGAATGCCCTCCCTGAAGACGTTGTGATGTCACAATCGCTGGAAAGCTTTAAAAAAAAACTAGACAGTTGTATGTTCCAAAACGAGCCTGAGCGATGAGGAATTTATCTTTACCCTCGAGACTCGTGCACTACTTGTCATATTTTATGACCGCCTTTTGTACCTTTGCAACCCACACAGTTTCTCTGTATACCGCACTTAATTTTACGTTACAAATAGGGTACTCAAAGGCGTATGCCTATTTCCCTCAATAAATTGAATTGAATTAAAAAAAGTTTTGCACATACATACAGATAACGGTGATATCAAGTATTTTACATACGTAATCATCGAAACTGTGCCCAGACTCGACTGTTAAAAACAATTTCCTTCTACTTTGAAATGTTATTTGATTGCAATTTTGCAGTTAAATATTTTTTTATTAATAAGGCCTATTACCCTTAAATATACTGAACAACGTTTTGAGATTCATAGTGAACTAGGAAATACGCAGTTAAAAAACTCATATCTCAAAAATGGAGACAGATTTTAAAAGGCCTCTATTTCTAAAAGGGGTAGGAGAAAAACTGCTTAGGAAAATAAGATAAAGGAGTAGAGTAGGCTAGTACTGCAGTAGCAGTTCAGCATGATTTAAGGAAATCTCGATATGGTCCGTTCTTGGTCACTAAAGCACGTGAAACAAAATCTCGTGAAAAGATGTCAGTGGACGTTAGGTCCTGGCATTGGAGGATCAAGAATTGAATTCTGATGATGGTAAGTATCCAACGAAACGGGGGCATTTTAGGCTATGTACTTCAAAATGACTTCCATAATTTGAATGGCTAGTGGTATAAGGAGACATTGAGGTTCCCGGGGGACTCAAGATAAAGAAACCTAGTTTCAGGAGAGTCTCTTAAATTCCCGTGAGGCCTCGGGATCGTAGGACTCAAAATAGAATTCTGATGAGGTTAAGTAACCAACGAAATTGAGGCATTTTAGACTATGTACGTCCAAGTGACTTCCATCGTTTGAATGCCTGGTGATATAAGGAGACAGCATGGTTCCTGGGGGACTCGATGTAGAGAAAAATAATTTCAGGAAGGTCTCTTAAATTTGCCGATGGTCTTTCTCCGTGTCATGGTCGATTTTCAAAAGCTAAGTGAAATCTAAAATCTAAAATTTGAACGTTTTTTTCGTTTATACTGTCGTTATTGGCTTAATTGCAGATAACAGTTTTGCATGGCTAGCCTTCAATCGTATATAATTACCTGTGGTCTTTGTCTTTAACAATTGGTTAAACTATACAGTGTCATATTATTCACCTGACATAGCCTCATTTCTCGTTCTCAACTTTTAACGGATTTATTTGTTTCCTGCTAAATTGCGGATAAGTTTCGAATTTCTAGTCTTTAGACAACTACAACTTGCTATCCCTATAAATCCTTGTAGAAAACGTAGAAATATAAAGCGCTAAGAAAGAATTTAGGTTGAAATTTCATAAATTTATTTTACCCTGCGTATTTAGAATTAAGAATTTATATTTGGTAAGCACCGGGAAGGCACTGTCTAAGCAAAAATTAGTAACGAAATAAAGTTATGACAATTTGTGCAGATAAAATGTACATATACATAACTTGTCCTGCTATGTCAACAGTTAGCAATGTTTAAAAATTAGTGGTGAACTAGAAATAAATAGTCAGTGAAAAAAAAACCCCTACCATAAAAATGGAGGCAGAGTTCAATAGGCCTTCATTTTTGAATAAAAGGTAGGAGAAAAAAACTGCTTAGCGAAAAATGGTCAGGTGGTAGAGTAGGGTACGGTAATACTGAAGTAGCAGTTCCTAATGAGATATTGAAACGTCGAGGTGATTCGTTCTTGATCACTTAGGCGTATGAAACAAAATCTCACGAAAATGCGTCAATGAACTTAAGTCCTCAGCATCTTAGGATCCATAATTGAATTCTGATGATGGTTAGTATCAAAAGAAACGGTAGGATTTTAGACTGTGGACCACCGAATGTGAACGTCCGAATGACGTCATCGTTTGGAGTACTGGTGATATAAGCAGACATCATAGTTCATGGGCGACTCGAGGTAGTGAAAATATAGTTTCAAGAGGGTCACTTAAATTCCCGATGGTCCTTTCTCCGATTCATGGGAAAAGCTACTGGGAAAAGATGAGGAAAATAAAAGGCTAATAGAATCAGTGTTAAGATAAACGTGCAGTCTTTGCTTGAATGCAGATAGACTATTTTACGACCTTAATTTCAATTGGCAAATTATTTCAAAGAAAAATATACCTAGAAGCAAAGAAAAGAGAGCGTTTACACGTGGAGGATGCCGGGGGAGGTATAATTAACGTAGAATTTCTTAGGTAGTAAGGAAGACTAACGGGGGTATTGACAGAAATTTTGGGGAGAGTTGAGCTATTATTTAGTTTGAAAAGGAGACAAAAGCCTGCTTCAAGTCTCCTGACCCAAAGAAATTTTAGCTTCATTAGCTGGCATCTTGTTGAGTAGGAAGTAGTTAAAAGAGTCGGATATAGGAGTTTTTGTGAAATGTCTTTGGACATTTTCAATTTTTGAACGGCTAGATTCGTTCATTAAACCGTAGAAAGGACAGCAAAATTCAAGAGTGGGAAGTACAAACATACGATAAAGGTTTAATTTAATTTTATAAAGGTAGAAATTATAAGAAATAAAGCCACAAATCTGAGCAGCTTTGGCCATAATTCTATCGGCATGAGGCGAAAGATCTAATTTATTGGTGTAGCTTAAGCCCAAGTCCTTGATGGAGGAACATTCAATCATAGGGCAACCTTCAAAGATAAGAGGTTGCGGCACCCTTCAGGCCCAAAACTCATGTAGCGACACTTAGTAGGTGAGAACTCCATTAGCCATGTGGAGCTCCAGGCCGAAAGAGCGTCTAAGTCTGAATGAATTTGTTCTAGGCACCCGTTCGGTCGTAGAGTTATAGAAGGAATACACGCATTTGAGATCATCAGCATAAATAAAAAGATTGAGAATGTTTAACTATCGATGAAATATCATTTATATACAGTAAGAACAACAAAGGACCTAATACGGTACCTTGAAGGACACCACTAACAATCGGGGTAGCACTTGAGTATGAGAACCCTAATAAAACGTTTAGCTTTCGATCATTTAGGTATGATCTAATAAAGTCAGTAAAGGGACTACGAAATCCTATAGCTTCTAGTTTAGCTAGCAGTCGTTTATGAGGCAGGCATTTGTCTCCTTTTCCAACTAAATAATAGTTCACCTCTCCCCAAGCTTTCTGTCATTACCCCCGTTAGTCTTCCTTATTACCTAAAGCATCTGCAGTAATTATACCTCCCCTGCATCCTCCACGTGTAAACGCCCTCTCTTCTTTGCTTCTAGGTATAGGTTTCTTTGGAATAACTTGCCAATTGAAATTAGGTCGTTAACTAGTCTATCTGAATTCAAGCGAAGACTGCACATTTATCTTAACACTGATTCTATTAACCTTTTATTTTCCTCATCTTTACCCTCATTCTGAAATGCTACTACCATATTACCCTTCTCTACCACCTGACCATTTTCCCAAAGCAGGTTTTTTCGCCTACCTTATATTAAAAATGAAGGCTTATTGAACTCTGCCTCCATTTTTATGGTTGTAGTTTTTTTTCACTGCCTATTTTTTCTATTTCACCATTAATTTTAAAACATCGCTAACTGTTGACATAGCAGGACAAGTTATGTATTTTACATTTTATCTGCACACATTGTCATAACTTTATTTCGATACTAATGTTTGCTTAGACAGTGCCTTGCCGGTGCTAACCAAATATACATTCTAAATTCTAAATATCATTTGTGAGAATTATGTCTAGTATGTTGTTACCTCGGGTCGGTTTATTGATTATTTGTGTCCAGTTATGGAACACAATTGATGATAGCAGTTCATCATGTCTGGTGGGAGCTGATAGTTTAGCCCAGTTTATTTCAGGCTGGTTTGGATCGCCTGCAATTATTTTATATTCAATTTGAATATCTGATATGGTGTCTATTAGATTGGTTAGGCCAGTGTCATCATAACTACATTCTGGAGGAGTGTAGAGACATCCGATAAGTATATTTTTTGTGACAAGGATTTTACTGTGGCAAAGCATTCTTTGCCAGGGAAAGTTTCATGTGAAACATCGAAACCACCTTGTTCAATGGTAGTTTTGATGTATATCATACAGCCACCGCCTCGTTTATTAATGCGGTCTTGTCGATAGAAATTGTAGTTTGGGACAAATAGCGAAGCGTTCGATGTTAATTCATTTTTCCATGTTTCCGTTAAACAACCTATATTGGGATTAAAGGCTTCAACGAATGTCCTAAGTTGTGGTATTTTATGTACTTTCGATCTCGCATTAATAAGGGCGATACTTAGGATGTCGGATAGGGAAGAGGCCAGCTGTTGTGAAAAAACTGATTTCTTAAACTCTTTTGACTGTGTGATGGGCAAATAGAAGGGAAGTGTGTAACTGTTGGAAGGTATGGTGATGTGTTCGGTGAGAAATGAATGAATGGGTAAGAGTGTATTTGTTGAGTGTGTGGTGGGATTTGAGTGCATGGGTTTAAGTGTATGGGTTGTGTGTAGGTGTTAGAGAGCATGGGTTGGTTGAAGAGGTTATGCCCCATATGGAGGGGAGGATTAACTGGTCGGTTATTGTAAATACCTGTGGTTATTGTTAGGAAGTTTTCCGACCTGGGTAACTGATTTGGTTGCCATTAGTTGCTAGTATATTTGAAAGGTTAGTGTGCGTTGGTTTATTCCTATGCCATGCATTTGGATTTGAGGGAGTTGAGGTGTTATTATAAGAGCTTAGTCGTGTCTTATGTGATTGTTTAGAGTTTGGAGCACTCATATTTTTTGGGTTGACATTTTTTGGGCTTTTTAGTAGTAATGGTGTGCTCAATAAAGCTTTTTGTAAAGGAATACTAACTGGGAGACAAATTGGGTTATATTTTGAGCTTGAAATGATTGACACGTACGTCATAGGATTTGTATGAGTTGCTGGGTCGACAATTTCTGTTACTGGTTGTTCAGTTGGCTGAGTAGTAGTAACACTTATATTACTATCTAGTATTGCGACATTACTGGATCCATAATTTGTGTCATCAAGCTGTTCCAGAGAGGTTATAGCATTTTGAGGTGCTCGTTTCGTTTGATTCTGACATCCTCTCCTAACTGCTGAAGCAGTTTTTCGATTAGTATTATGAGTGTCAGAAAAACCATTAGCTTAACTTGCCAAAGGTTTGGCTAAGGAGACACTATGATTATTATTTTGCTCTAACTGACTTATATGCTTTGCATTATAGTTGGCAGCGTTGGAATGGCCTGCTTGGGGTTCCACTGAGGTGACGGTTTGATTACCATCTGGTTTGAGCTGTGTGGCTTCGGTCTGAAGTTCACGTCTTTGCATAGGTGTGAGGTCTGGACCTATGAATGCTTTTCGGGTGAGCAGAGTTCGGTTTACTTCAGGGTTTTGTAGAACTAGATCGGCTTCGGTTTGTGCATAGAAAGTCACTAACACTGGCTTATTTTTGCTTCTTGAGTTAAGTCTTTTGGTGGAAGCTATGCGGATGTTTAGCCCACACGAGTGTATGAGTTGTTGGATTGATGGTGTGGGGTTTACCGAGTGGGGGATATTTCTGATAATGACATTAAACTTGCGTTTGGACCTATCAGCGACCTCTGATGAGACTACGTGTATGATCAGTTCTATTTGTGGTACGCTTGTTAAGCTGTTTGCAAAAGATTTGAGTCTAATAATGAGTTGAGCAACGTAAATAGATGTTCATATTTGTCGATAAAGTTTTACAGACGTAGAATAGCAGAGAGATCTAGTTTATCGATAGTTACTTTTGCGTCCGTCATATTTCTGGTATATGAATACCTGAGGATTTAGATGGTTTGATGCCACAAATTGGGAGCTAGGGTACAGAAGTACACTTCTTATAAATTTAGATTATAATTGAGCGGGAAAAATCTCAATATCTTCAAATAATACGCAATTTAAACTTATCTTGGAGTTGAGGATTTTAAGCGATTGTGCATAGATGGGCTCAGTTGGCTCAGTTCCTTGACTCCTCCTCGATTTGGTCTATCTCTCTTGAAGTGCTGATATCCTCTGAGTGATATTTCAGAATCAGTAATGTCTGCAGTGAGCCACGTTTCAGTGAAAGCCATAACGTCTGGTTTAATTTCATCCACTACGTTTCATAGGTCGTCCAGCTTGTTAAACAGGCTTTGTACATTTGCGGAGATGACTTTCAATTCTCGATTCGTCGGGGAGACCCAGCCTTTAATGTCACAGGTTTTGGCCACAGGACGGACACATTTATCTGGACTATTTGACCGTCTTTGATTTTCAGCTATTTCTCCCCTCTGCCAATTCTCTCCGTAGTTCCCTCATTTTCCGCCGTTCCCTCGGCTCGTAGTCCGGCTGAAAAAAACACTCTTTTGTGCGATGCCCGTAAGGTGATTCTTCCTTCTAACAGAAGTGCTGCCTGGGTTTTGTTTACAAAAATAATTTTAAGAGGCCTTGGGGATAGTTTTATGTTGCGGCTGGGGTCTGCTTTGCCTAGTCGGAAAGCTTTTTGCACGGTGTGAATTTCCCCTTTCTTCAGGAATGCATTGGCATATTCATGAAGAAGATCTAGATTGTGTCTTTCTTTTCTTCTGAATGCAGGACGTGGATTCTGAGACAACCCGTATTACGATATTTCGCTTACGGTTTATGGGCGAGGTCCTAATTTGCCAGCCCATGCTAGGTTGGGAGTTCACAGAGGTGGCGTTACTCGTGGATGCTGGCAATTCAACCTGAGAGTGAATTTGTCTGACGCTGGGCTTCTGGGACTTAAAGTTTGGATGAAATATTAACTTTGTCTTCCGAAACTCATTTCTTCATTTTCAAGGATCCTGCCGGATGCCCTTTTTCCTTTCTGGAGACTGTTAAACGACTTAACCGAGCTTCGTGGACGTAGCACCATTATCCTTGTTGGAGGTGATGGCTACGGAAGTTGTGTATGCGTATGTGCGTTTGCCTGTCTCATGTTCCCCCATTAGGGACTGCTTGTGCTTGGGTAAAATTTAAGGAGGTTCCTTCAACTTCTCTATCTCAATCTTCAGCACTTTTATATCATTTCAATCTCCGAATTGTTTTGAAGAAGTTTAAAGCATATCGCACATGCTTCGTTCTCGTAATTGACATCAAAAAAACTTATCAAACACTTGCATCGTTTGGTGGGAGGTGATTTTAAAGAAACATGCCTAAAAATTGAGGTCATTGTTATTATGATTAGTGTTTATGTCTTCATTTTAAGTAAAATCAGCGAGTTCGTCGAGTGGCGATAGCTCAGTGGTATCACCATCGTTTCCCGCACATTGGTGCCTTGGTTTCGATCCTCGGCGGTACCACGTATTTTGCACGATCCCCAAAGGGTATATTTTTGACTTCCATGATAGATCGCAAAAACGATGTATGGCGAGTATTTACCGCAATTTGAGCAAAAATGCGCCCTCTTGTTCAAAAACGCTTTAAAAAACTGGAAATCGTATGCAAAATATGCAATAACGACTCAGCCGTTCGGAGATGTCGAAGATCCTGGATATCTTCAGATCTTCACGAGGTTGTTCATCTTTGGTTCCCTGATTGGCTGTCAGTTTTTATTGGTGCAGAGGCTGCGTAGTCAATTTGAATAACATGAAAAACAAATTCCAATTTGATGCTTTTTAATGAGGAATTTTGGCATGACAAATATTCCAGATGAGCAGGAAGCAGGTACGTACGTGCAGTGGAAACGATAGTGTCCGGAACTGTCCTAGTGAAGTGGTAACGGTTTTCAAATTGTCCAAATTGGAGAACAAGTAATATCCGTGGTTCCTATGCACAGGAACTTGACATAGAGATGGTGGAATCGCAATGTTCAAACGACAAGGCATTGATTTCATTCCGGATGGGCCCTCACCAGATAGGAACTCGTCTTGTGAAATACTTTGTTGTAAACTGAAAGTCCCAAACCAAACAGACCTCAATATTGCCGTGGTATATCGACCACAATGACAGCAAACTGACACGAACGAAGCACTCATCACAGAGGTAAAGCAAATCTGCCGTTGCAAACACTTATTAATACTTGGAGGTTTCAACGCTCCCGATATCGATTTGGTGTCAATGTACTGCTCGCGATCAGAAAATTCATTTGAACAGAAATTACTTTAGTTGGTAAATGACGAGTTTCTTACCCAAAATGTCACAATGGAGACGTGGTTCCGAAATGAGCAGTAGTCAAGCTGTTTGGATCTAATCATTAGTAGAGACGACAATTGCATTCTTGCATTAAGTTCTTTCGTGCCGCTTGGACGAAGTGATCATTGTGTTCTTGCTTGGGAGTACAGTCATTTTTCTGTACCTAAACGTTGTGCAGTTAGGGAGAAAAATTTATGGAAAGGGGATACTCCCAAAATGAAAGAATTACTGAATGGGATAGACTGGAGCCCTGCACATGGTCCTGACCCAAACGCTGCCTGGTTCTTAATTAGTAACTTCATTTAGCAGTTGGTAGAGAAATGCGATCGTACGTCTCCCGACCAGAGTGGGTGACATCGGAAATAAAAAGCAATCTCAAGAAGAAAAGAAGACTGTGGAGAACATATGCCAGATATCAACAGCCATAACATTTTTCCGCTTTAAAGAAACAGCGAAATCATTGTCGGAATCTTCTGAGAAAAGAAAGATCAGCCTTTTAGTCAGAAATAGTCAAAGACAAACCAAGAAATTCGAAAAGGTTTATGGCTTACGCAAATAAGGCAAAACGAAATCGGGACTCCATTCCTTGTCTAAAAGACTATCAGGGAAACAGGTTAACTGACAACTCTGATAAGACCAGCCTCTTATCCAATTTCTTCATGTCCGTGTATACCGCGAAACCACCTTTTGACGAGGACGAATACTACAGTACTGCCACATCTACAAACAAAATAAGAATGGTCTCGTTCCCAATGGACACAGTAAGAAAAACTCTGAAATAGCTACAGCCCAATAAATCACCTGGCCCAGATGGTATATCCACAAAAGTTCTCAATGAACTCACAGACCAGCTGGCCTCTCCGCTCTCCAAGATATTTGAAAGTTTAATGGAGGCGGGGGCTCTGCCTACCGAGGGGAAGATAGCCAACATAACCCCCATCTATAAAGGAGGAGAGAGGACATCACCAAACAGTTTCCGATCAGTCAGCCTCACAAGTATCTGTTGCAAAATGATGGAGAAGATAATCAAAACGGAACTGATGAGGCATCTTGAAGAGAATAACTTGCTAAGTTCATATCAATATGGAGTTCGAAGTGTTCGATCCTGCATCACAAACCTGCTCACATCCATGGAAAGTTGGACAAAATAATTAGAAATGGGTTTGTCAGTCGATGCGGTCTACATTGACTTAGCAAAGCCTTTGATAGGGTTCCACACAGACGTTTGATCTTTAAGCTCCGTCAAATGGGTGTGACTGGCAACCTTCTAAAAAGATTGGCCGACTTTCTAACAGACAGGCGCCAGCGTGTTTGTATTGGAGACGCCAAGTCTCACTTGGAAACCGTTCACAGTGGAGTTCCGCAGGGCAGCGTTCTTGGTTCTATTTTGTTTCTGATATACGTAAACGATTGCCTGGATTATCTGACATGCGAAGAGGTAATGTTCGGTGACGATCTAAAACTATGGAACTCGATTAAAAAACCGGAGGTTGCGTGGAAATTACAACAAAACTTAGATCGCTTGCAAACATGGTGTGCTGAGTGGCTTCTGAACCTTAATCTTAACAAATGCCAAATAATCCAACTGTGGTCTAGTTCCAGAAGGATGATTAGGTTTGAATATCAGTACTTCGTCAGTGGTCACCAACTCCAGGAGGTTAATATTCTAAAGGACTTGGATATATGGATAACACCCACTCTCAAACCATCGTCGCACTGTGCAAATATAGCAAAGATAGCTATGTGTATCTTAATTTTGACGGAGAGGTTTTTGGGCGCGTGTTTGGAACATTTATCTGGCCGAGTTTTGGAATATTTCGTTCAGGCGTGGCGCCCTTTGGATGAAACATGACTACGCTCTGCTGGAGAAAGTTCAACGGAGGGCAACGAAACTAGTCAGCGGATTTTGAATGCCTACCCTATGAGGGCTGACTAGAAAGACTTAAACTTTTTCCTCTTTCTTATAGGCAATACAGAGGGGATATGATCTTAGTCTTCAAACTGGTCAGAGGAGTTGATTGTGCTCTTCAGATGGCTGATTTTTTGAATTTGCAAACATGACAAGTCTCCAAGGGCACCAATTCAGTGTAATTCAGTATATAAAAGGAAGATAGGCATAGCTTTTGAAAACACTATTTACAGATAGACGCTAGCAAAACAAGCAAATGTTACATGGCAATAGTCTTTTTAGTTTATCGATCACTGCTGTCGACTAAATATATGTTCATCAAGTAAAAATGCATAAAGTCTTCTTTTAAACATTTCAATGCTTTCAGCCTGAACAACTGAGGCTGGCAGTTTGTTCCATTTTTTTCAATCACCCGCTTGGAAAAGAAGTTGGCCCGCACTTCAAGTTTGGCGTTATTTCTTTTCAGTTTGTATTGGTGACCTCGGAGACTTGTCATGTTTGCCAATTAAAAAAAATTTGCCATCTGAAGAGCACAATCAACTCCTCTGACCATTTTAAAGACTAAGACCATATCCCCTCTGTATTGCCTATAAGAGAGAGTAAAAATTTTAAGTCTTGCTAGGCGGCCATCATAGGGTAGGCATTCCAATCCACTGACTAGTTTCGTTGCCCTTAATTGAACTTTCTCCAGCAGAGCGTAGTCTTTTTTCGTCCAAGGGCGCCACGCCTTAACGCAATATTCCAACACCGGCCGGATAAATGTTCCAAACACGCACCCAAAATGCTCTCCATCTAAATTAACGAAGGGCCTCCTGATTGGGCCTAATCATCCTTCTAGAACAAGACCGCAGTCGGATTATTTGGCATTTGATAAGATTAAGGTTCAGCAGCCACTCATCAAGCATTTTTGCAAGCGATCTAAGTTTTGTTGCAAGTTCCACGCATCCTGTGGTTTTTCAATCGACTTCCATAACTTCAAATCGTCAGCGAACATTACCTACTTGCATGTCAGACAATCCAGGCAGTCGTTTACGTATAGCAGAAACAAAATGGGACACAGAACGCTGCCCTACGGAAGTCCACTAGGAACGGTTTTTCAGTGAGACTTGGCGGCTCCAATACAAACACGCTGGCGCCTGTCTGTGAGAATGTCGGCCAACCATTTGAGTAGGTTGCCAGTCACACCCATTTGACGGAGCTTAAAGATCAGACGTTTGTGTGGAGCCCTGTCAAAGGCTTTGGTAAATTCAATGTAGACCGCATCAACTGTCAAACCCATTTTAATGATTTTTTCCAACTTTCCATGGATGTGAACAGGTTTGGGAAGCAGGATCGACCACTTAGAAATTCATGTTGATATGAATTTAGCAAGTTATTCTCTTCAAACTGAAAAGGAAACATGCCAAACTTGAAGTGCGGGCCAAATTCTTTTCTTAACGGGTGATTGAAGAATGGAACAAACTGCCAAATTCAATTTTTTAGGCTGAAAGCGTCAAAATTATTAAAAGAAGACTTGATGAATTTTTACTTGAAGGACATATATTTAGTCGACAGCAATGATCGATATACTAAAACGACTATCGCCATGTAAAATTTGCTTATTTTTCTAGCGTCTATCTGCAAATAGTGTTTTCAAAGGCTCTGCCTATCTCCCTTATATATACTGGATACTGAATTCATTAATGGAGTCATAAAGGGCAATGCCTGTTACCCTTCAAAATGTATAATATACAAACTGTATTGGAGTAATTTAAGTTCACATGTGATCAGGTGACAAAATTTCAGCGAGAATATAGCGATTTAAAATTAAAACCTTTGAAGACCGTCAGTTTTGCATAGTTAGAATTGCATAATGCTTTAAATTTTTAGCAGGCAAAATCTAGCAAAAAACCTAGTTAGAATGACAACCAATAGTGCTAAATGAATAGGCCTATGTTAAAATAAATTTCTTCAAAAAACAAGGGCTCAAGTGATGTCTGGTCTCTATGAAAACTTGTTTTATATAATATTGTGCATATCGTGTGCATAGGAACAACGTATCTTTTTGTTCTCTGGCTTGGACAGTTTGAAAGCCCTTAACAAATTTGCTTTTTCTGATCCTGATATTAAAGCTGCCACTGCACGTACGTAATTGCTCTTTGGAATTTTCGGGAATTTTCTTGCGTCCGAATTACCTCACAAAACGACATCAAATGGTTATCGGCGACAACCATTAGCCCCACCTTAGCATAGACGGTCACGATCTAAATGTGCCCGGAGTTGTCAAGGATCTGTGCATATCATATTCTAGTTGTCTTAATCTGTCAGAGCACTGCGCCCTGATTGTCTCAAAAGCACACCAAACTACTGGGTTTATTCTCAGAAATTTTAAAACCGTCAACATTAGAATCAGCCTCTATAAAATTTATGTCAGGCCTAGTTTGGAATACTGCTCGTTTCTATTAAGCCTTCTGCACGCTAGTGAACGAAAGAAGATAGAATCAGTCCAGCACTTCTTTACAAAAGATTTTTCCTATTCAGATCACCGAAACCTGTCCTACCAACAACGCTGTGAGCTTACAAGCCTCGACCCGTTGTGGCTTCGTAGATTACAGAAGGGACTATTTTTACTGTTCAAGCTTTTAAACGGTTTTACCTTTAACCCCCTTACATCCCTGAGGCAGCTCGACCACTGTCGGCGCACCAATCATAGAGATGTATTCTTATTTCTTCCTTTGGCACGCACCGTTAAATACCGTCAGTTTTTTTCGGTAAACGCTATAGCAATCTGGAATAAACTACCCAGAAGTATTAAAATTCAGCAAAACTATCCTTTGTTTACGAGAGATGTCACTAGTTTTCTACATTCAGTACACCTTCCACGAATTTTGGGTGCTGATTCTCTGGAAGCTCTCTTCCGTTCTGATGGCGTCCACGGACTCTGAATCCTATGCCGGACTTCATGCTGAAGGCAATATTGCTGGCTCTGCAGTCCGTAATCGGGTTATTCCTCAGTCTACAGCTAGCAGCCGCTCGCCGGCATACTTGCTGCTAGTACAGAAAGACCAGATCCACAACACCGAAAGGAGAAGTACTACACCGTGCACCTGTGTCAACACTTCCCTGTCCTAAACTTTAATCTGTTCAACAAGCTGCAGTTTTTTCTCCTGAAAATACTTTAAAGAACGATCAGGAGTTTTTTTTTCACTGTAAGCTTGACCCCCTACTGTATATATCCCTTTTGACCTTGCCTGTAAACTGGCAATAAATAAATAAATATTCTAGTAGTCTTAATCTGTCAGAGCACTGCGCCCTGATTATCTCAAAAGCACACCAAACTACTGGGTTAATTCTCAGAAATTTTAAAACCGTCAACATTAGAATCAGCCTCTATAAAATGTATGTCAGGCCTAGCCCTGAATACTGCTCGTTTCTATTTAGCCTTCTGCACGCTAGTGAACGAAAGAAGAAAGAATCAGTCCAGCACTTCTTTACAAAAAGAGTTTTCTATTTAGATCACCGAAACCTGTCCTACCAACAACGCTGTGAGCTTACAAGCCTTGACCTGCTGTGGCTTCGCAGATTACAGAAGGGACTATTTTTACTGTTTAAACTACTAAACAGTCGGACATTTAACCCCCTTACATCTCTGAGGCACCTCGAACACTCTCGGTGAACCAGTCATCGAGATGTATTTTTATTTCTTCCTTTGGCACGCACAGTTAGATACCGTCAGTTTTTTTTTTCGGTAAACGCTATAGCAATCTGGAATAAGCTACCTAGATGCATCAAAATTCAGCAAAGCTATCTCTTTTTAACGCGAACTCTCACTAGTTTTCTACATTCAGACACCTTCCAAAACTTTTGGGTGCTGACTCTATTGAAGCGCTCTACGGTTGTGATGGTGCTCACGGACTCTGAATCCTGTGCCGGTCTTCATTCTGAGGGCAATATTACTGGCTCTGCAGACCACAATCTGCTTATTTCTCAGTCGACAGCGAACAGCCGCTCGCCGACATACCTGCTTATGCAGAATACCGGATCCGTAACACTAAATGGATAGGTTCTTCACCGGGCACTTGTGTTAACGCGTCCCTGTCCAGAACTTTAATTACTCAATATGCTGCAGTTTTTTCTTTTGAAAACACCTGAAACAATGATCAGGAGTTATTTTCACTGTCAGCTTGACACTCTACTGTATATTTTTTGACCTTGTCTGTAAACTAGCACTAAATAAATAAAATAAAAAATTGGAATTTTTTTTATTACCTTCGTCAACTTGATAAAACAGCCTCTACACCAATAAATACTGACAACCGCTCAGTGAACCAAAAGTGCAAAACCACTTGAAGATCTGAAGTATTCCAGGACCTTTGACCTCTACAAACGGCTGAGTCATTCATGAATATTCTTCCTATCATTTATTGTTTTTTAAAAGTGGTTTTGAACGAATAGGCGCATTTATTGCTCATATTGTTTCTATTGCGGCGTCGTTGGACTTCCGTTTGAAATTCGCTCGTCTCCAAGCTTTTTATTTTTGGGCAATAATCTGTTCCCAAAGTCAGGAATCAACGAAATAAGTTGTCATTGGATCACATATTGTCTGTTATCAGGATCAGCCTATAATTGTTTATAGACATTGTGATATTCAGGTTCACGAAAATTGATATCGGAATCTTGAATAATAAGCTAACTCAGCTTCATTTGGATCCTGCCTCATACAAGCTTAAGAAAACAGTCTCTTGCCAGGAAAGGTGCCTTCATCAGAAAGGAACGGAGAACCACTGGCAATCTCACTTCAAAGGCTGCAGCATTCTTTGCTTCGTATTAAAATTCGATAGTAAATTCGGTTCGGAAAAGCTGCTCGTTAAAACTTAATGTATCCTCGTAGAGATCTTGCTGGCATGGGAAACGCAAATGTTCACGACCCGACCACGCGAGCAAATTATTCACCGCTTCGGCCAATACTCGAAACACCAAACTCTCGATTAGCTACCGATGCTCTTGACCGCTCGGCCACGCCCGGGAAGCCAGAAGACAAAGAAATAGTATATCCTACAAAAATAATGATCTCTCCTATCTTTGTAAACCGTTTTCGATTTCATGTGACAAAAACGTATCAGAAATACTCAAGTCACTCTCAGCAGACCGGGAAGAACCACAAAGCAGCAATATTGAAGAAAGCAGTGCACTACTGAACATTACCAAAACTAAGCTAAACAGGGAAGGGCTGGCACACTGTGATGGATGCCAAGTACTCTCAACCAAAGTTTTGAGATGAGAAGGAGACCTCGATCTCCTATCGGAAATAATATCAGTCTTCATAAAACATAACAAAATTAAGTCGCCGAAACACGATGCAAATGAGCTGAAAAACATCAGCAAGCTAGACCATAATTTTTTTATTTATTTATTGCCAGTTTACAGGCATGGTCAAAAAATATATACAGTAGATGGTCAAGCTGACAGTGACAAAATCTCCTGATCGCTGTTTCAGGTGTTTTCAGGAGAAAAAACTGCAGCTTATTGAGTAATTAAAGTTCAGGACAGGGACGCGTTAACACAGGTGCCCGGTGAAGAACTTGTCCATTCAGTGTTACGGATCCGGTATTCTGCACCAGCAGGTATATCGGCGAGCGGTTGTTCGCTGTCGACTGAGAAATAAGCCGATTGAGGACTGCAGAGCCAGCAATATTGCCCTCAGCATGAAGTCCGGCACAGGATTCAGAGTCCGTGAACGCCATCAGAACCGAAGAAAGCTTCCACAGAGTCAGCACCCAAAGGTTTTGGAAGGTGTCTTGAATGTAGAAAACTAGTGAAAGTTCGCGTAAAAAAGAGATAGCTTTGCTGAATTTTGATACATCTAGGTAGCTTATTCCAGATTGCTATAGCGTTTACCGAATAAAAACTGTCAGTATCTAACTGTGGGTGCCAAAGGAAGAAATACAAATACATCTCGATGACTAGTGCGCCGAGAGTGTTCGAGGCGCCTCAGAGATGTAAGGGGGTTAAATTTACGACTGTTTAGTAGTTTAAACAGTAAAAATAGTCCCTTCTGTAATCTGCGAAGCCACAGCGGTTCAAGGCGTGTAAGCTCACAGCGTTGTTGGTAGGACAGGTTTCCGTGTTCTGAATAGAAAACTCTTTTTGTAAAGAAGTGCTGGACTGATTCTATCTTCTTTCGTTCGGTAGCGTGCAGAAGGCTAAATAGAAACGAGCAGTATTCCAGACTAGGCCTGACATACATTTTAATAGAGGCTGATTCTAATGTTGTCGGTTTTAAAATTTCTGAGAATAAACCCAGTCGTTTGGCGTGCTTTCTAGACAATCAGAGCGCAGTGCTCTGACAGATTAAGACAACTAGAATATGATATGCCCAGATCCTTTATAACTTCGGGCAAATTTAGATCGTGACCATCTATGCTTAGATGGGGCTGACGGCAAGGAAACTTTGGAGGTCAATAGACACAACATGAAGCGAAATAAAAAGACCAAAAGAACAAATTCATTAGAACAAACCCCTGAGTAAGTTGAAATACAGATGACCAGAAAGAATATAAGCGAGGAGGAAATTATGTCTTGCGTTTCCCCAGGTTCAGGAAATCTGGTGCACATAGAATCCGACTGCACAAAAGTAAACCAGAGATCGACGGTCTCTGAAAAGCATTTATTGTAAGTTATCTTTAATGCCACGGACGAGAGACAGCAGCATGCTCTATACATGTCCATTGAACTACAATGAAGCAGGGCATGGTAGCCAGCAAAGTAATGGCGGAAAAGTGGCCTGTGACTTATCGACAGACCTGGATGTAACAAACCAAAATTAAGGTTTCCCGGGTGCTATTCGGGCAAACGGATTGTAAGGAGAACTCACGCTGTTTTAAAGGTCCGTAGAGATGTCTGCAAATCAACCAACAGGCTCACCGATGAAGACCAATTTGAACACAGTATTAAGTATAATAATAGTTGTATTTAATACCGGTTTACACGCATTGTCCGATGAAATATTCAGTGGGTAGAGGCTGGCAGTGAAAAAAACTCCTGAATATATAATTCAGTATATATAAGGGAGATAGGCAGAGCCTTTGAAAACCCTACTTACAGATAGACGCTAGCAAAACAAGCAAATGTTACAGGGCGATAGTCGTTTTAGTATATCAATCATTGCTGTCAACTAAATATATGTTCATCAAGTAAAAATGCATCAAGTCTTCATTTAAACATTTCAACGCTTTCAGCCTGAACAACTGAGGCTGGCAGTTTTTTCCATTCGTCAATCACCCGCTGGGAAAAGAAGTTGGCCCGCACTTCAAGTTTGGCCTGTTTTCTTTTCAGTTTGTATTGGTGACCTCGGAGACTTGTCATGTTTGCCAATTCAAAAACGTTGGCCATCTGAAGAGCATAATCAACTCCTCTGACCAGTTTGAAGACTACGATCATATCCCCTCTTAATTGCCTATAACAGAGAGGAAAATTTTTAAGTCTTTCTAGGCGGCCCTCATAGGGTAGGAATTCCAATCCGCTGACTAGTTTCGTTGCCCTCCGTTGAACTTTCTCCAGCAGAGCGTAGTCATGTTTCGTCCATGGGCACCACGCCTGAACACAATATTCCAACACCGGTCGGATAAATGTTCCAAACACGCGCCCAAAAAGCTCTCCGTTAAATTAACGAAGGACCTCCTGATTGTGCCTAAGATACACATAGCTTTCTTTGCGATATTCGCACAGTGCGACGATGGTTTGAGAGTTGGTGTTATCCATATACCCAAGTCCTTTAGAATATTAACCTCCTGGATTTGGTGACCACTGATGGAGTACTTGTATTCAAACCTAATTAGCCTTCTGGAACTAGACCGCAGTCGGATTATTTGGCATTTGTTAAGATTAAGGTTCAGCAGCCACTCATCACACCATGTTTGCAAGTGATCTACGTTTTGTTGTAATTTTCGCGCACCCTCCGGTTTTTCAATCCAGTTCCATTACTTCAAATCGTCAGCGAACATTACCCTCTCCTATGTCAGACAATCCAGACAGTCGTTTACGTATATCAGAAACAAAATGGGACCCAGAACGCTGCCCTGCGGAACTCCACTGTGAACGGTTTCCCAGTGAGACTTGGTGTCTCCGATACAAACACGCTGGCGCCTGTCTGTGAGAAAGTTGGCCAACCATTTGAGTAGGTTGCCATTATAAGTGTTTTTCCTATTTTCATGTTATTCAGGAGAAAAAACTGCCGCCTGTAAGGATGATAGCAAATCAGATCAGGGAAGGGCTAACACAATTGCAGTCTGTATGCAGTCTCTCTGTCTTTGCTAGGAACCGGGATTCTGCCCCAGGCAAGAAAGCATCCGTGTACGGTCGCTCACTGTCTGCCGAAGAAGTCAACGGGTGCATGCTGCAGAGACGGTGCCGTATCCCTCAAGGTAACACCTTGGATCGAGTTCAGATGCCGCGCACTCCGTCGAACAGGAAAACAGATTCTACCGTGTCGGCGCCCAGAATTATTGGAAACTGTTCTGAATGAAAAAAACTAGTAATGGGTATATTAAACAAAGAATAACTCCGTTGGACTTTTATATTATGGGGAAGTTTATTCCACATGGCCATGGCGTTTACCGAAAAGAACCGTCGATACTTAACTGTGCGAGCTAATGGAAGAAATAAAAAGACATTGCGATGACTGCTGCGCTGAGGATGGTCAAGATGCCTCACAGTGATAAGGGGATTAAATGTACGACTATTAAAAAAACTTAAACAGCAAAAGAGTCCCTTCTGCACTTGACGAAACCATAAGGATCAATGTTTACAATCGCACAGCGTTCTTGCTACGACAGATTACGGTGCTCCAATGATAAAATTCTTTTCATGAAGAAGTGTTGGGCCGATTCTATTTTCTTCCGTTCGCTAGCGCGCAGAAGGCTAAATAGAAACGAGCAGTATTCCAGGCCAGGTCTAACGTACATTTTATAAAGGCGAAGTCTAATATCAATAGTTTTAAAATTTCGGAGGATAAACCCGGCAGTTCTGCGTGCTTTGGAGACAATCAGGGCGCAATGCTCTGAAAGATTGAGACCGTTGGAATATGATATGCCCAGGTCCTTTACAACGCCAGGTACATTTATATAGTGGCCATCTATGCTTAGATGAGGCTGATGGTTGTCACCGACAACCATAACGGAACATTTGTGCCAAGAAAGGGAAAGGTGCCATGTGCAGCACCACTGGGCAAAGGCCTCGAGATCATTTTTGAATAGATCAAGCACGGTGTCGCGATCTGCCGGCGTGTATCGATAGGCAACTTTTAAATCGTCGGCATACATAAAGGGCCTACCATTTCGAAATAAACCTGGCACATCATTGACAAAAAGACAAAATAAAAGCGGGCCTAGCACACTACCCTGAATAACTCCACTCCTCACACGTGCCGAGACTGTAACAAAGGGCATGATTCAACCTTCCATCACCAAAAGAAATCAGGATGCAGAAACGAGTTTTCTCCCTGACAGATCATTTTGTCTGGTAGTTCAGGGAGTCTCAGAGGCTACTGGGGAAACGCCAAAAGAAAGGGTAAAACAGGATCTGCTGACATATCAAAATCTATTGAATGATACGCAAGAAACTGGTGTGACAGTCAACATCAAAAAGATCTTTCGATTGGGGCCTCTCGTTACAAATGAAACGCATGAGGCTCGACCAAAACCATTAAAATTAGTCATGGGGAGCAAACAGCAGGTAGATCTATTACTCTTTCGAAAGTCCCGACTACAAATGAATCATCGTGGAGTTTTTTCAGCCGGATTACTCTCCCACCAATCGGATGAAAATGAGAACACTGGTAGCAGAATTCGAATATGTCAATACGAGGGGGAACAAATCTTAAAAAATTTAGACAACAAAATCGTCAAAACGGTGCGCTCGTTTTTATGGGAATATCCGGTGAAATTGACGGCCACCACGCCGGTCAAAAGCCCTACCAAAAGCCTATAGATTTGAACCCAAACAGGAGACTGGATATATCTTGTGTAATATCCAGCAAAAATCGCCATGTGGAAGAAAGAACTAAAGATCTTCAGAAATCGAGGGAAGAAAACAAGATTAAAAGGATGCACACAAATGTGCAGAGTCTGTTGAACAAAATGGATGAAATTAAACTGGTCGTGGACCATTTACAACCTGACATCATAGCTCTAACTGAAACATGGTTAAATGAACAAATCGCAGACACAGAAGTCAGAATAGACGGTTTTCAGCTTATCTGCACGGATAGAAACGGACGTAGGGGTGGTGGAATCGCAATGTACAAACGAGAAGGCATTGACTTCATTCCGGATGGGCCCTCGCCAAATAGGAACTCGTCTTGCGATATACTTTGTTGTAATCTGAAAGTCCCAAACCAACCAGACCTCCATATTTTCGTGGTATATCAAACCCCTAGGACAGCGAACGGACACGAACGAAGCACTCATCACAGAGGTAAAGCAAATCTGCCGTAGCAAACACTTATTAATACTTGGAGATTTCAACGCTCCCGATATCGGTTGGGTGTCAATGTACTGCTCGTGATCAAAAAATTCATTCGAACTGAAATAACTTCAGTTGGTAAATGACGAGTTTCTTACCCAACATGTCACAATGAAGACGCGGTTCCGAAATGGGCAGCAGTCAAGCTTTGTGGATCTAATCATTCGTAGAGACGACAATTGCAGCCTTGCATTAAGTTCTTACGTGCCACTTAGACGAAGTGATCATTGTGTTATTGCATTGGAGTACAGTCATTTTTCTGTACCCAAACGTCGTGCAGTTAAGAAGAGAAATGTATGGAAAGGGATTATCCCAAAATGAAAGAATTACTGAATAGGATAGACTAGAGCCTGCACATGGACCTGACCAAAAGGCTGCCTGGTTATTAATAAGTAAATTGATTCAGCAGTTGGTAGAGAAATTCTGCCCACTTAAAAGGCGATCGTGCGTCTCCAGACTAGACCTAGTGACATCAGAAATTAAAAGGAATTACAAGAAGAAAAGAAAACTAGGGAGAACATATGCCAGATATCAACAGCCATAACATTTTTCCGCTTTAAAGAAACAGCGAAATCATTGTCGGAATCTTCTGAGAAAAGAAAGATCAGCCTTTGAGTCAGAAATAGTCAAAGACAAACCAAGACATTCGAAAAGGTTATTGGCTTAAACAAATAAGGCAAAACGACATCGGGACTCCATTCCTTGTCTAAAAGACTATCAGGAAAATAGGTTAACTGATAACTCTGATAAGACCAGCCTCTTATCCAATTTCTTTTTGTCCATGTATACAGAGGAACCACCTTTTGACGAGGACGATACTACATTACTGCCACATCTACAAACAAAATAAGCACGGTGTCGTTCCCAATGGACACAGTTAGAAAAATTCTGAAACAGCTACAGCCCACTAAATCACCTGGCCCAGATGGTATATCCGCAAAAGTTCTCAATGAACTCACAGAACAGCTGGCCTCTCCGCTGTCCAAGATATTTGAAAGTTCGATGGAGGCGGGGGCTCTGCCTACCGAGTGGAAGATAGCCAACATAACCCCCATCTATAAAGGAGGAGAGAGGACATCACCAAACAGTTTCCGACCAGTCAGCCTCACATGTATCTGTTGCAAAATGATGGAGAAGATAATCAAAACAGAACTTATGAGGCATCTGGAAGAGAATAACTTGCTAAGTTCATATTAACATGGATTTCGAAGTGGTCGATCCTGCCTCACAAACTTGCTCACATCCATGGAAAGTTAGAAAAAATCATTAGAAATGGGTTTTTCAATCGATGCGGTCTACATTGATTTTAGCAAACCCTTTGACAGGGTTTCAAACAAACGTCTGATCTTTAAGCTCCGTCAAATGGGTGTGACTGGCAACCAACTCAAATGTTTGGCCGACTTTCTCACAGACAGGCGCCAGCGTGTTTGTATTGGAGACGCCAAGTCTCACTTGGAAACCATTCACAGTGGAGTTCCACAGGGCAGCGTTCTGGGTCCCATTTTGTTTCCGATATACGTGAACGACTGCCTGGATTGTCTGACATGCGAGAAGGTAATGTTCGGTGACGTTCTGAAGTTATGGAACTCGAATGAAAAACCGGAGGATGCGTGGAAATTACAACAAAGCTTAGATCGCTTGCAAACATGGTGTGCTGAGTGGCTTCTGAACCTTAATCTTAACAAATGCCAAATAATCAGACTGCGGTCTAGTTCCAGAAGGCTAATTAGGTTTGAATACCAGTACTCCATCAGTGGTCACCAAATCCAGGAGGTAAATATTATAAAGAACCTGGGTATATGGAGAACACCAACTCTCAAACCATCGTCGCTCTGTGCAAATATCGCAAAGAAAGCTATGTGCATCTTAGGTGCAATCAGGAGGTCCTTCATTAATTTTGACGGAGAGCTTTTTGGGCGCGTATTTGGAACATTTATCCGGCCGAATTTGGAATATTGCGTTCAGGCATGGCGCCCTCGGACGAAACATGACTACGTTCTGCTGGAGTAAGTTCAACGGAGGGCAACAAAACTAGTCAGAGTATTGGAATGCCTACCCTATGAGGGCCGACTAGAAAGACTTAAACTTTTTCCTCTTTCTTATAGGCAATACAGAGGGGATATGATCGTAGTCTTCAAACTGGTCAGAGGAGTTGATTGTGCTCTTCAGATGGCTGCTTTTTTGAATTTTCGAACATGACAAATCTACGAGGTCACCAATACAAACTGAAAAGAAAACAGGCCAAACTTGAAGTGCGGGCCAACTTCTTTTCCCAATGGGTGATTGAAGAAGGGAACAAACTGCCAGTCTCGGTTGTTCAGGCTGAAGGCGTTGAAATGTTTAAAAGAAGACTTTATGCATTTTTACTTGATAGACATATATTGAGTCGACAGCAATGATCGATATACTACAACAACTATCGCCATATTTGGAGGCAAAAACTAAGAACGGTTAGTTGTGGAGCTAAGGGGTGGCGAAATGGTCATGGAGGAATTAAGAGTGGCATAGGGTCGATCTCCCAGAATGAGAGCGTTAATTCGTGGGAGATTTGGACTAGAGTTAACGTGAAACAGGAAGCAGAGACCGGCTTCAAGTCTTCTTACCCACAGAAGTTTAATGTTTGCTAACTGGCATCTATCCGTACAAGAGATACTGGATCCAGGAAGAAAAAATAGTCTTCGAATAAAAACCTTCTGATATTTCTTTCAATCTAACTGCTGTCAAAGGCGTTCATCGGCACAAAGAGGGGACAGCAGTATTCTAGGATAGGAAGAATAAACATGCGGTAAAGGTTTAACTTTATTTCCGGAAGGAAGAAATTATGTGATATAAAACCATATGTTTGTGCAGCTTTTGCAGAAATTCGTTCTGTATGAGGTGATAATGCTTGCTTATTCGTGTAACCTAGCCCTAAGTCTCTTATGGTTGATCGTTCTAAATGTGTACTATTTTGAAATACTAGGGATCCTGGAAGCTTGGCGGGGCCAAAACACATGAAATGACTCTCGGATGGAGAAAATTTCATCTGCCAAGTACAGCTCCAACGTGAGTGCATAAGTAGATCAGTGTTGATTTTATTAAGGCATCTATTGGCAGTGTCTTTAGAAAATGAAAAAATGCACTTAAGATCGTCAGCTTAAACGAAATTTTGTGAATTTGTTAGTAAAGTTGAAATTTCGTTTATGAACAGTATGAAGAGAAGGGGACCTGGAACCGTGCCTTGAAAAATACCACTCGTGATCGGCTGAGGCGTCAAATAGCTATTATCTACTTAGACCTTCTGGCTGCGGTAAGACACGTAGGAACCAATGAAGTCAAGGAGAGGAGGCCGGATGCCGAGGGCTTCCAGTTTCACCAGAAGACCTCTGTGTTATACCTTGTAAAATGCTTTGCTCAGGGCAGAGTAGATCATAACCACTGACTGCTGCCGATTACGAAATGAAGTGATGAGGTTAAAAAAAGCTCAGTGACACAGTTCGCATGATCTTCAGGTAGAAAACCATAATGAGAGTCGCTTAAGAGCTTATTTTGTAGGGAAAAGTCGAGAATTTGATTAAAAATAATTTTTTCAAGCCATTTTGCTGGAGCCGGTGTTTTGTGAATGCCTCGATAATTATTTACGTCGGAGCGAGATCCTGACTTGAAGACAGGAAGAATAAAAGATGTCTTCTATGAGTCAGGAAAGAAACCCTTTAGAAGATAAACTGAGAATATATGACTAAGCAATCGGGGATAGTTCTGCACTCTCTTAATAACTGAGTTTGGATTACTAACAGTCCCCGAACAGTGCTAGTAAATTAGACGCATTATTTGCTTATGAATTAGTTCTAAGGAGAAATCAATTGTGTTTATAGCGTTGACTAAGGATTCCTGAGAATTCGGAACTGGTTAACATTCCATTGTATGATGTCTTGCAAACGAAGCACTAAGCAATTGTGCCTTGTCAGAGTCTTGGAGAACGAAGATTTTAGCTTCATTAAGTAATGGAGGTATTTCATAACCTCGTTTAGAGGAGGATCGACGACGGAACAGTTGAGCAACAGATTTTGCAGAGTTCGGATCGCTGAGTGTGCAAGATTCCCTCTGTCTCTCACGTGCAATACGAATCTTAGAGGCCAATTCAAAAAATCTGCTATCCTTAGATGTAAAGATAACGAACTAGTAGATTGATCTTTTAACTGCTTCCTCAATTTCTTTATTCTTGGCAAAAAAGTGAGGAACGGTGTATTCCGAAGCCTATGGCTTGACAATTTTGGTTGGCAAAAATTCCAGGATGTTATTTGAAACGACTGACATTAAGTCAGAAAGACTTGCTGCGCCGTTCATGGAGGAGAGATGCTGCTATTCCAATGAGTCCAAAAAATAATTAATTAAGCTCATATCTGCGAGGTCAAAAGCATGATAGGTACGAACAGCGCTAGTTTTTTTCGATGAGACAATCGAAAGGCAGCAGTTAATTAATATATGGTCACTTTTGAAGAGTAACTGCTTAAAATCAACGAAGAGAGGAGCAAGGTCGTTTGTGCAAATCAGGCCTGAAAGGTCTCTCGTTGAAGAACAGACTAGCTAAGACCAATTAGAAAGCTAATGGTATCTAAGACAGGCTGAAATCTGGGTGGAAAAAAGTTAAAATCCTGTCAATTTCAGGAAAAATTTAAAATCCTTAGCGATTATTTTAATGTTTAAACCGGACTCCTAAAGAAATTTAAAAATTTCACAACGTCTTGCATCATCATCGGATGATGATGTCATGTCAGATCACGGGGTCAATCTACTGACTCTCGACATTTTAGCCGTGCGCGCAAACCACTTGGCCATCACACCGCTAGTGTTCTGTTGGCGTTTTATATGTCCCTTTGCACAGCGGTAACTGGTTTGGTCTCTAATCTACTGACTTTATCTGGTACAGAGGAATTTCAAAAAAGCACGCCTGTTCTCCTGCAAAGAAGCTTAATTGATAGAAAATGCCATAGAAGTTTGTCAAAAAAATATATGAAACAATTATTATTGCGGGAATTACTATATTTGATTATGAACGTTTAAAAGTGCAGAAGTCGGTGTTTGTCATTGATCATCAAATAGACGGTTAGCGTTGATTGTTCTGCCCGCGCGATACATGAAGATGCGCGTGAGCATGCAGACGCACACCGAAGATCGACATACCGATCGGCGTCAAATTGTCACTAACCCGAGTGGCTGAGTACCATATAACACAGGCATTCAAACGGCAAGTTCTTTCGGTCGTCGTCGCCAAATCAAATAGTGTAAAACGGGTTTTTTGTTTATATGAGGGAAATTGGGTGTGCACCATTTAGCTCCCTATTAGTTTCCAGTATCATAAATATAACGAAAATTTGGAAAAGGGAAAATGAAATAAGTACAAAAGATAAAGTAAAACTGTATAGATAAATGACACATTCTAAAAGTTAGCGGCACTGGCAAATATTAACGTCGAGACAAACCTAAAAAGAAGGTCATTTTCCTGAAAATAACTCTCCATAGTTTACTTTGAAAGAATAGTAATTTACAATGTGAAAATGATTATTATTTATAATTTTTTTAGAATCTACATACAGCATCAACCTTTAAAAATATACTTACATCGGTAGTGCCTACCTGCCAATCTGTTTTCCTGTCACATGAAGCGTATGCTAAGGGAAGTTTAAATAGTATCATTTATTTTCTTAACATATATTACTGTTCGTGTTGTTTGAAAAAGATTTTATCGGAGTGATTTCGTTCCTTTCCAAACAGTAAACTGCATTAATTTAATAGGTGTCCTGCTCTACCACATGAATTATGTAAGTAAAAAAGAGTTTCAAGGTCCAGTTATCTTCTATTCACGATGTTCTCCATTGCAAAAGCCCCTTTTAGATGCCAAATATCTCAGCTTACCACACAATGTTAAGCGTGGACATACGTACTTTATATCAGCTGACAACGTTCCCATTTTTCATGCGTTATCTTCTTCAATAACAGTCCTGTACTTTAGTGAATGTATCCCTTACTTTCTATCAAGAGTTAAAACTCCCTGAGCGCCCTCCTATTTTGCCTCTCGCGTGCTTATATATGAAGTTCCCCCCATCTGTCCAAATGCAACACGAGTACGAAACTTTGAATCGGGAGAGACAAGTTTGAAGGTCATTGCTGATATTGTCGTAGTTACCGCTTGACGTCAGCCATCTTGGCGTACGTGACCTCTTCGCTTCTCCGTTGCTGTTGTGTCATTTCTTTGTAACGATGAGTCTGAACAAATTGAGTGTTTCAGAAGTCGACTTTTGTTGCAAGCGGGTGCTAATCAGGTTTGTTAACTGCAATACTGGTTGATTTTGTTTCGTAACAGGGTTGATTTCAATGTTCCAATGAAGGATGGAAAATGCACGAATAATCAAAGGTATAACAGTTACGCCTAAAAGTTAATTTTTAACTAAGAATCGTTGCGGCTATGCCCACAGTAAAGTACTGCCTGGATCAAGGGGCCAAGAGTGTCGTCCTGATGTCTCACATGGGTCGGCCTGATGGTCAACCAAATGAGAAATACTCTCTGAAGCACATCGTCGACGAGGTTTCAAAACAGCTCGGAAAACCCGTTAAGTTTTTGCGTGACTGTATAGGAGAAGAGGTTTCAAACGCCTGTAGGGACCCCGAGCCCGGGTCCGTCTTTCTTCTGGAGAATTTGCGGTTCCACGTGGAGGAAGAGGGCAAAGGTCTGGGGCCGAATGGCGAAAAGGTAACTTACTTAATATGTCTGCCTACCTTAGTCGGCGCGTTTTGAAAACTAGTAGCGTAATTCAGAAAATATAAAGCGCATTTAATTCATCAAAATTCAAAAACTACCTATACTTTATTTGTTCACCTTTAGTACAGCTTAATGAAAATTTACTATCGTAGATTTGCCCTGCTGCCCGAGAGATCTGTCAGACCACAACGCTCATAAACTACCGTTTCACACATTTGAGAGGTTGGTGTTCGTTCATTTCCTTTTATACTTCCTCTGATGCGTGACCTGCGAAAATTACATTTCACTAATCTCCTTTGCCTTTTGGGGCTACTACCGGGTTCTGATCTTCTCTATTATCAACGCAAATAGGCTTTTCATGAAGTATCCATAGTTAGCTTACTTTTTCTGGCACTTACTCAAGTGCTTCTTATCGGAAGACACAAACATGCAATATGCAGATTACGTCAGTTCACTTGTCAAACACGACAAAAGTGCCCCAATAAAAGTTGCCTGCGTTCTCTGTTCGTGTCCTTCGACCTCTCGGCGCTTATCTCTCTCAGACAATAGCCACCTTTGAGCAACTGACGGACCCGAGGATTGTGTACAGTTGAACACGTAAGGATTTCGCCGCACAGGCCTATATCTTAGGCATATACTCTATTCTTTTTTAAACCGCAATCTCTCGCGTACCCTTCAATACTAAATTCATAAAATCGGGATACCTAATCGTCGACAAGGTAGGAGATCTCGCTCGACTTTCCATGTGAAGGAGCTTTGTGCGTCCCCACGCTCTAGATAGTCTTGAATGACGTTCCTGAACCGTCTGACATCTCCTTAACTACCCATCGAGATTACTACAGGTTATTTGACTCACCGTTACCAAATAATCGGTAAGGTACGTCAAATTTGTAGGCTTAGACTGGTAAAAAGTAGAAAACGTTTCTTAACACCCGGTTCAGCATTACCTCCGTTTTTCATTTATTGGACGCGCAGGATTTTAGTTTAAATTTTATTAAGTGTAATGCATGTCTTTTTCTACCTGTATCCTTTTTATGATAGCAACCAGTTGAACGAACAATAACTGCTTAGGCGATTGCTATTGCCTATATATTAGCTGAATTGGACTGAAAGAACTCTAACCGTGTTATAGGTTAAGGCTTCACCCGAGGCTGTGGCCAAGTTCAGTGAAGCACTTACTAGTCTCGGTGACGTTTATATCAATGACGCTTTTGGTACCGCTCACCGGGCACACGCGTACGTTCAACGCTGTTTTAGCTAACTCTCGATCCCCTTCCCTTCCTCCTTCAACAATCCTTAAAACCTGACGTGTAAATTAACGTGTCCCTTCCTGTGCACATCCTGTCTTACAACAGCTCCATGGTTGGATGTAAGCTCCCGATTCGCGCTGCTGGCTTCCTGATGAGCAAAGAACTGGAATATTTTGCAAAAGCTCTTGACAATCCAGTCCGACCATTTTTGGCCATTCTTGGAGGGTAGGTGCTTTGTCAAGTCATTTCTATCTTGTTACACATTAAAGATGTCTCGTCCCAGTGGTTTCTAACTTTAAAAAAGATTTTGATGGAACCTCAAGATCACTTAAACTTTTAATATTTTTAGTGCCAAAGTTAGTGACAAAATACAACTGATCAATAATATGCTGGACAAGGTTGACGAACTCATAATCGGTGGAGGAATGGCTTTCACGTTCTTGAAAGTCCTCAACAATATGAAGGCAGGCCATTTTAAAAAAAATTAACCATAATCGCTCCTAAACTCTCCATTTGCTTTGTACAAAATCATACGTTTGCGCTTTCCAGATTGGCAACAGTCTCTATGATGAACCGGGAGCCCAAACGGTAAAGGGTGTTATGGAGAAAGCAAAGTCGAAAAACATCAAGGTGCATTTGCCCTGCGACTTTGTAACTGGGGATAAATTTGCAGAAAATGCTGCCACAGGAACGGCTACCGTCGAATCTGGCATTGATGATGGATGGATGGTACGCCTTCTTTGATTAAGTAAAAAAAATCTAAGGGACTTGACTGTGGGCCGAAGTCGTCAAAGGAATTTGCTGAAGCCATTTCTAGAGCGAAAACTATTATCTGGAACGGACCTGCAGGCGTATTTGAATGGGAGAACTTTGCGAAAGGCACGAAAGCTGTTATGGATGCTGTCGTCCAAGCAACCGCCAATGGCGCTATCACCATAATCGGTAAGCCTACTAAGGCGTTCGAGTGTTACAGCAAGTTAGCCCTATTCATTAGAATCCATTCGTTTTTCTCATCGATGTTTATGTAATTCTACCTTATCCTAATTTAGGTGGCGGCGACACAGCAACATGCTGCGCGAAGTGGCACACGGAGGACAAGGTCAGCCATGTCAGTACGGGAGGTGGCGCCAGCCTGGAGCTTCTTGAGGGCAAGGTGCTGCCTGGTGTTGCCGCACTTTCGGATCCTTAAAGTTCGTTGAGGCTTATGGAACGTAGCGCCGCTTTTCCGTTTAGTTTTCTGCATTTGATTTCGACCAATATATTGTCTAGGTCCTCCTACCTTCTTTTAAATTGAGAACAGCTCATTAGGTATGACGCATGTATTTAAGCTAAGGAAACGGAAAGGAAGCAGTCAAAATGCTGAGATCGCAGTTCAAACGTCGTGTGCGTACTGAACAGAGAAGCCGGCTTCCGTCACAAGGTTTCAAGGGTCGTCTGCAATAAAGAAAGTACAGTTTGTTCAAAAATGCATGAGCAGCCACATCTCAGTTACGAGAACGCAAATCAGGGGACTAACGTTTGTCCACCGGTGGGTAACGAGCCAGCGTAGGTCCACTGCATATGCCCTGCGCTGGCCTCTTGGACATCAGTCGGGATATGACCTCACATAATCTCAGGCAGTCCCGTTTTACTTTTAATTTCAACAATTGTGTACTGCTATGGTCATTGATTTGTGGATTTTCAGTTACCGATTAAAGCTCTTGTCCATTTGGTTAGGGGTGAAATGTGCTGAATAGACTAGCAATATAATAAACTGACCTTGGCGGGCGTCCCGTGTAACGGACACGAAATTAGAGGCAGGTATTCTTGATGCCCAAGCCTGCGGTGGCAAGAGTGGCTTAGTGGTGTGTGGCAGAACCGGCGCCTGGTGGTAGCCTGCCTGACAAGTGACGACGTGGGCAGAGATCACCCGGTTACCGCACACAGTCGCCGTGACCGGTTGCGGCGCCTGAAGGTAGGCTGTTCGGCTAAGTCGGATGAGCGATGGACCTGCATAGCTTGCATTTCCCTTTGCAGTTGGGCCACCCTCAATTGCTGCTGCATGATCTGCGATGACAGAGCCTAAAAAAAGAAAGCCGCTGATCGAATTATCGTTTTTGAGAAGAAAGGAACAGTACACTGGACAATAATTGTTGTGCGGTGCGGTGTAGCCTGCGACTGCGGATAAGACGCATGAGAATGTAGGACAAAGGCGAACCGCTTGGCAAAAATTCCAAGAAATCAAAGTCTCCGGGACTTGTCCGCAGCAGTGAGGTCATATAGAGACGGGCGCCCATCCTCCATGGTGCCCATCAACGACTCAGGAGGATAAATAGCGGGCAGCAAGATGCCATAGATGTCTCTTCGTATTTATTGTAAAAGCCGCCGTTATGTGGTAAATATAGAACAACTTTGATTACAGCAACGTGTCCACGGTATCTCTTCAGTTCCGTCATGTTTCAGTGACAAGGCGCAAGCAGGACGATCAAGTATAAAAGCTGGGCACATTCAAAATTACCTAGCCCTGGCGACTATCGGTGATTCGAGGTGCTCGCCACATCAGAAAGTTACAACCGCACCGTAAGGACAACCGTAATTTTTCGGCCTGAAGCATACCAATGCAGAAACACAATGGAATCGATATCGCGCGGGAGTGGCACTCATCGATGCATCCTAATTTTGGGGCGGGGTAGGGGCGTTAGGTTTTGTTTTTGGGCTCCAGGTCGGCACCCACACAGGTGATCCCATAGACATGTCAAGCGTTATCGGTAGAACAACACGGAGAACTGGAATACCTCTTGTGGAAGTCTGGTTGGCGGGCAAGTGCAAACAAGCCGGAAGCGGTCATCTCAGTTTATGTCGACAGACACAGCTCAAGATACACATAGTACATAAAGCAGGTTATTTATGTGGCAGTATAAGGTTAATGTAACATTGCACATGAGACTTCCTGGCCGGAAGGGAGGTGAAACGCAGTATAACCGCTTCGTCTTACATCTGTATGACTATGGCAATGAGTCTGAAGTCAAATAGCCGAGAACATTGGGAAGTTAGTATCCGAAAACTACTTCCTATGGCCGGGGAGGTTCGCTGGAATTCCAAGCTTCCTAGATCGAGGGCAAACAAAAGGCGACGCCTCAGTGTCCTGTGGTCGTGCTTTCAGATGTTAAGTATTAAAATAGAAAACAAATGTTATGAGCATAGGTGAACCTGGATTTCATCCTGAACCGTCTCTACTGATGAAAGCGGCTGTCTGACAGGCGAGGTGGTAAAGGCCATTGGAACTCGCTGCTCTGTATTCGCTACAACTGCTTCCGTGTTCTGCACACTACCATGAAGCGGCATATAACTAGGGAAGCCGACAAAGGGCATAGGTGACATGGAGGGCAAAGAAGCAGCCGAAGTTGCGATAAGGCTGGTTGGGGGGGCGAACTGGACAGCACTTGAACCGCACGGTCTGAAGGTTTCACTCGAACCGTTAAAGGGCGGTATGAGACAAGTGGATAGCGGGGTTGCCGCTGGACTCCACTCCTGACCGACGACGCCAGGAAGGAAGAAGGGTCGACTGAGAGCCTGGTTCATCATAACAGAGGCTAGGTTTGAATTGAGACGCAGATTCTCTGACACTAACAGCTGGCATGTCTGCGTCAAGTGGTCCACTTTCCTCTCCAAAGACACTAAGTCTGCAAAGAGTTGAGAAGGAAATACAAAAGACTATAGGGCAGATGAGCAACCACGAGTAAAGTTTGCTGGGCTTAGAACCCTTAAGGTTACATATGAAAAAGAGAGGACTCATAACTGAATAAAATCCCAACGAATATAAATGGCCAGCTAATGTACACATATAAAAAAGACAAGACAAAAGCAGACGTTGAAAGCTGTCCTTGACGCCGAGCGCATGGGCCATACATGGCGTAAAGGTTTTACCTAAAAACTGTGTCAGGCAGGACGGAGGCAGAAATGTTAAAAAAAGGACGAAAAAAGAGATAACTGGTCGGTTTTCTTTCAAAGTGCATTCTGCCTTAAAAATTCATTCACTATGTGGAATATTGGATTACGATGGTTAGAAAACGTAGGAGAAACCGAGAAAAACTTAAATGTGATGAAGCCCGAACCAATGTCCGAATGAAGGCGGTAGGCCGCAAAGAACGCCTAGCACTTAATAAGTTTTGTTACGGCAGTAACGAGGACCGATTAGTTCAGTAATGATTAAGCGCACCGCAGGCCTAATTGAGCAGGCATAACGTAATACTCATAGTCTTTCAAATCGGGCATTGAGGTGGTTTAGTTTGCCTAAAAGAGTAATTTTTAGCAATGCTGGCCGAACAAAAACACGACTTAAGGATGTAAATCTGTAGGAATTTTCTTTCGTCCGCCCTCATAAATTAGTCCTCTTCGTTCATACCGAAAATTGCTACCAAAGGGTTGTCATGAAGAGGCGAAGTACGCGTATATAGGGCAGTCCGAAAGTTAAAAATGGATCTTGGAGTGGGTCTCTTTTAGGGAGTTGTAGGCCCACGCTTCTGTTTTCACATAACTTCAGCTGAATGCAAGGTGAAGAAGAAATATAAATTCAATGTAAAAAAGTTAGCATGGAAATCGGCCTCCATAAGAAGCACATAAAACAGAATTGTCTCTATCACAGCAATACGGTCAATAGGTCAGCTTTATTAAGCCAATTCCCTGCAAGTAGCAGCACCAAGAAGGGTGTTGCACAGAAAATATCCAATCTTTCTTGACGGAAAGAGGGGCATAAAAGAGCTTACGCGAGCCGATTGCCTCCGTGTAATCTCTGCCTCCAACCTTCTCAGCTATTGTGGTGGTATTGGGACGGTTCGACTTTGATGGTCTCGTGTCCGCTGATCGAGGTTCTGATCCTGTTATAGTGCGATTCCTGGGAGAGAGGCGATGGACTGTGCCCCAGGCGAGGCAATGCGATGTCAATAGGCTCTGAGCAGCAGTCGCCGTCGAACTTTCGACGGGCTGTCGGCGTACTGGAGGTATGGTCATTCAAGTTGCCGTTGGACATTCTGACTGGACAACCGTGTAAGGCATTTGTATTGGTCTTGTCTACATAAGGTGTAGAGATATATTACCTGGTAAAACTAGATCAAAAGCGTGTTATATCCTGAAGATTCCAAAAGACATGATAAGTGTTGAAAAATGACGCCCGGATCAGCCTGGGGTAAAGATATGCCTGGGTTACGATAGCAAATTAAAAAAGCAATGCACGTTCCCTATGTGTGGCAAAATCCCTGAAGAGGACTATCAAAATTAAAAAAGGGGCTAGGTGAATGGGGCTGCACGTTGACAAGCTGTAAAAAAATAGCATGTCTGGAGGGAGGGATGCGCAAAAAGAGTCTGATGGAGACAGCTGTCTACTAGGTCATGAGAAACCAAGCTAAAAGCTTTAGACCAGCCCAACCATCAACGTCTGTCTGCGATTCGTCAAGAGCAAGTGACAAGGACAAGTATGCCGAAGAGGGTGAAAAAGTGACTTGCACGTGAAAGACTTTCGTCCGATGACAAGACAAAATCTATATGAATGGAGTTGGACGTTGATACAGTTAATGTCAAAGCTAAACAGACCGTTTATGCGTGCCTCACACGGTCTGGCTCCTAGATACACACGTACTAGGCCTCACCGAAGAAGTTTCAGATTAAGATAGCAGTGTGTGTCTCATGAAGACCACATTAAGATTTGTCTCGGTCTGAGAGGGCCCAGTTATCCTGCCAGTAAGTACTTGCTACCGAAGTCCGCCGCAGGCGCACGAAGAGATCGCAGGCCAGATTAAACAGGCAAAACTGTTTGTCCTATTGCTTGCCTCGTACCTCTGGCGACTGCCTGAAGCAAGCCGAAAAACTGCGAATAATAAGTATCCCTGTCAGCAATATACCCTTCTTCCACGTAAACGGAAGACATCGATGGAAGGCGTGTCTTCTCATTGTTTCACGTAAACCGGTTTCACTATATCTATTGACATGGCTATTGTTGCGCTACCTATATGAGGTCGGAAAGAAACGTAAGTGGAAAAGGAATAGCCTTCCGGCGATTAGAAACCTACCGATAGTAAGATGTGTGGCAGGCGCTGGTTTTGAGGAGGTAGACTGGGGATTCGTTGTTGGAATATTTTCCTCCACATCCAGGAACTCAGTGTATACACCCGCGTTGTTCATATCATCGTCTTCAGGTGACCCGCCCCAGGTAGCCATGCAGGTCTGGTCGTGACTATTAGACTCGGAGGCAGAAACGTTAGCCAGCTGTTTTGCGATTATTTCCGTCGCGGTGCCGGGGATCTGTAGGCCTATTGCTTTCGACGCGTGCGGCTGTTTGCACCGTTGTTCATGCAAATGACTGTTGTCACGCGCGCTCCTGTACAGGTGCTCTGTGTTGTCTGTGTAGGTAGCCTGAAGATCCTAGGGCATTCATTAGTGAGACAACCAACAGAATTAATTAGGCCAGAGGCTAGGAGAAGGCACGTGCAAATGAGTCATTTCCAGATAGACAATGCCAGAAAGAGAGCAGACTGATCAGAAGCACAAATTATGGCAACATATTTGAAAAAAGTGCATTAATGTGGACAGGAGTGATTTGGTGATATTCCGATGTCCTGCAATACCCTCCCCAGAATTACCAGGAAAGCCAAAACTGGCAACCAAGTTGTCCGGACATGGGTAATATCAAACGAAAAAAAAAATAACCGGTCCGGTTGATTAAGTAAAACAAGAGGACTCAAATTAGTAATCGGTAGAAACCCAAAATAGCCTGAGACAAGTCACAAGCAAAGTCTTCTCAGTAGAGGGATGTAATTGAGTCAGGATCAATACATAAATGAAAGCGTAATTTTGCGCCTTCCATTGCCAACATGATGCATTATAACGTTCTTTGATTAGAGATAACATTCATTGAAAATAACCACATTTAAAATTAAATCAAGCTGAGCAACTTTAAGTAGAGAATGCAAAAGGAGTCAAGGAGGGACTACTAGACATGGGAAATTACAAACCCGCTGCTCACATCGGCCATAGTCTCCTCTGTCTTGCAACTATCGACAGAAGCAACACCGAGGAGGCCTTGTGATAGGTCCCCTGAAGCAAGGCCAGCGGGCCGGACGTCACCCACTCGCGTAGATATTGAGTTCAAAACGGAAGGTAATATGCTGGGGATGTTGGAATAGCCCATGGTTCGAGAGGAAGTCTCCACTTTAGTGCCTTCCTTGTGGCGAGGAGGAAGTGACGACTTCGGGGCTGATTTAGGGCGAGCCGGCATGGTCTTGAGGCCACTGCCAAAGACTGGAGCTGCAGAGTCCACAACACGGACGGCTGTCTTTTGGCTGCTTGTTGGGTTTCTCTGGTGACTCGAAGTCGAAGATGACTCCCGATCAGCCTCCGACTGCTCACAAACGTTGTCAGTGTCTACACAAAGGTTGCGAAGTTCCTCACGCATCTCTTCGAGGTGGTTCTGACGAGCACGCAATTTCCGAAGGATAGGCAGGGCCTCATCTAGGGTATTCGCGGATCTTTATGATATCGAAGAAAGGTAATAAAGAAGTGCTTGAAGAGGCGATAAGGCAAGTATCCTATGGAAGAATGCATATGGTGCTCTAATCTGCTCCTACAGAAGATAGCGGATGTCTTAGTTCGAAGTATGTTTGTTGGAAATTCAAAAATAAACCTTCTTACCAATGGGTTACTTTACGAGTTAATGAGTATGGAATTGCGGGAAAATAGCATCGAAAAGATAAATGATGTATCTATATCCCGCGGAAAAGCAAGAAATGTACATGATCTGGATGCGAAATGCTCAGAGGCCTTCGAAATAATGAACCGATATCATGGCGTCCATCTCAATTAAAGTTACCTTTTTGAATTTTTATCTCCTTCGCGCATGTTAGGGTCTTGAAAAGTGCCTATTCTAGGGGTACATATTTTGTATTTACTGTTTTAGGATGAAAATGTTTGTGCATACAGCCTCATGCGTAAAAGGCTAGGTAGACGGGTGACCTACACAGAAACGATAACTTATAGCAACAGGCATTCCAAGTCTAAGCGAAATACTTATCGAAGAAAGTCACTATCGTATAAGGCGATAACGTAGACGCGACGTGTCACAAAGTTGAGATTTTTATTTAAAATGAAGATTCCAGCTCTGGTAGAGAACATCTTAGCTCACAGTGGTTCTACTACTAGGCGCTGTGCAGCTGCTGGAGGGGCTCGAGAGTTAGCCTCAAGGCAGAACGGTACGAGTGGGTTTCGTTAGCGATCGGGGAGTTTTCCTTAACGAATGCGGTTCGAATGTTGTTCGAAAATTATAATCTGAATCACAAGTTTCAATCCAATCTGCGCTAAGACCAGCCTATCAAATATGAAAGTGAAAATGAATGCAGAGATGGAGCGAAGAATTTACCCACAGTTCCCCTACTGTAAAAACACCATTAGTTTTGTCAAAATGTTTTGTAAGCCGCGTCATTCCTAAGCCAATAAAAGAAGCGACATGAAATCAAAATTTTGGTCCGATAAAGGTGCCATTTAGAGTTCTGAAAGTTGGACGAAACAAAGCGAACGACCCATAACCGTGTCTACAGGGTACACTTATCATTTGGCAAGATAGATAGTCAACCATGTTTTCACAGACTTATGCCTGAGAAGTTGTATCCAACAGTCGTATGCCCGCTGCTGAGTAGGAAAACCAGCTGTGTCTAAAGAAACGTACAAGGAGACGACAGGTGCATTCACAGGCACAGTCGCGTCGAGGTTTGAGGCCTTGCCGTGGGCAGCGAGAAATCCTGAAATTCCATTGAGCTTTTCTTGAGCAGCGGAGATACTGCCGATGGTTTCTGTAGGACATGGTCGAGCAACAGAAAAATACATGTGTTTGAATATCCTACTAGAAAGGAGAAAATCTCAAAGCAAGAAATGTTGCTCATAAATTTGTTTCTGTAGCCCCTGAAAGAACAGTGTGGAAGATGCGTTTGGAAACGCGAATTCCAGTTAAACGAATCGACAATGGGACGCACGGGAAATATCTAATTTCCGACCCACACGACGGTTCGTTACTACAATGGCTAACCCCGGTTCATAGGAAACAGCAACACTGCTGGTGATGCAAGGGCTCGGGAAACACAACGGTCGATTTGATTCCGCTTCGAATGCGAGCTGCATACATGCAGACATCGAGTTTGCAGTTTTGTTACTGCCAAAAGCCGCATAAGTGAGGGTAGACAAAGACATCCCATGAACTTGGGGTCTCGGTTTGTAGGTTTCTCGTGGTGCGGTGAATATACGGCGAAATCTCAGCCAACAGTAGTAACAGATTACGATCAAGGAAAACGGGAAAATTATACGGCTCCTGTATGGTAAATGGGATTTAGGGTTTAAATCGTGGTGCTGCATCATCTTCTTGTTAAGTAGCTAGAAAACGTTTTAGTAGAAAAGTTGTTATTTGGGAAGCCATATCTGATGAGGAAATAATTTAATGAAAAAGGCGCCACAGCACATATGAAATGTTGACAAAGGCATCAGCATCCCATTACGGAGCAAACAACACTATTAGGATGGCGTTAAAACAGTTTCACTAGCAAGTGATTATAAGGTTTTTTAAAACATGTACAATAATACGGAAGCAACGATTATACTCCACCAACGCTTTCACATTTTGTTGTAAATGAGCACGGCTAACATAAATAAGCGTGATTGGACAGAAAATGGCCATATAGTTGTTGCATAATCAAACATCAACACACGGTAACCAAAATTGAGAGGGATGCTTTCTCCGCAAACCTCTCCTGTGGCTTGTGGAAATTTATAAATATCTTCGCTTTAATACGGAAAGGTTTTTGGGTACAGACAAGAGGTGCAAATTCTGGAGGCGTTAAAATTTCAGCTTTGCCCATTGTTTTGGCTGTTAAGTCGAAATGGGTACACGTTGATCTTCCGGGGCTCCAGGGCGTGCAAGGGTTTTCAAGCTTAACTACATACAGGAAAGATTCCAGTCTCACAATTAGTATGTACGTGACCGCAAACTAGGGTGTGCTGGCACCGACATGTCGTGACAGGGTACAGAATGACCTTGAGAGGAACGTTGATAGGGCAAGGATTCTAAGAGAAAAAAAAACTGGTGCGAGGCAAACATAAACAAACGTAAAAGGTAATATGTGCCAGTTTAAAGTATCTCAGTAGAGCGCAAGTATAATTTTCTAATGAAGTGACCACGCTGCGGCTCTACTCACACATGGATACGTACATTATTGCAAGAACCTGACTACTTCCCTTGGACGGAAGAATTCGGATTCTGTAATTAATGCTAATCGATGAAATAGCCGAAAGGACAATAATACGCGATGCCTTAAGGGAAAATGAAAGAGTTGCAGCAATTATCAACTAGACCGTCGGAAGATATGAGTTTTTGCATGCATTCTGCATTTCAGCATTTGAAAAATTTTCGCTGAATTTTTCCATTACTTAAAAGTAAAGACTATATCTATCAAATGAGAATACAGATTTGCTGATGCAGTGTCGAAAACTCTGACGATTAGGTAAATGAGGTTAAAAAGGTTTGTTCAAAAATTGTCCACTCGATCGCCCTTGCTTTTTTTGATGGAAGTCGATCTTATTCATCGGAGCTGATCGTGAGAAGTCGGATAAGAAATCATTAAATTTTTTGACCACCGAATTCTGTAATTTTAGTTGCGGTGAAACTCAGTTTTAATCCATCGTAAATACTAAAACTTTGACAAAAAAGTTGCAAATCCAGGTAGACATGAGTTTTTTGGGTAACATTGATAGTAACTACTGTTTTAAAATTTAAGATTCCTTACAACTCCATAGGAAACAAAAAAGAATCCAGCTGTCAAGCGTCCTTTTGGAAGTAAATTTGGAATGACGAGAACTTCTTCTCAACTTGAACTTATTGTTGTGCCCAAGTAAGAATTTATGCGGCTTGTATAAACACTGTTCAAAAGGCTGGTATTCGCCACTAAAATAGCGGTTAAACTATACAGGCGTAGAAAAAAAGGCCGAATAATTTTGTGGTAAAGGCGAAAAGAAATATTTCAGTAGGCACGAACACACTGTACATGTTTTACTTGAAACGACAGGTTAACGATCAAGAATTTATATCAAAAATGTGACAGCTGGCCCATAGCGAACAATAAGAATGTCCAGTATTTGATGAGGCTCAGTGATGACCAGAAGACGAATTAAACAAGGAAGTATCCTTTCGCCGCAGCTGCCTCACACCCTCTTCTAATAATTGCTGCTCTTCGATAGGAAGGCAGCATCAAGGCGACTTGAGATAGGCATAAATGCAGTGGCTGACAAAGGTCAAACATTCCGTCACACGCACCACACACGACCTGGTTCCGAGCTCCACACGTATGGGGCTGCATTGACAGGGTCGCGGATCTCACGTAGGTGAAGCTGTCATAAAGGCCACGTTACCAAAAGGTCACTGCAGTCTGACCGTCAGGCCCGAATAGGACCAAGGTACCCCCGCAATTGGCAGTCTTCCAAGCCGGTCGCGAAACTGACAAAGCACTTTTCATTGCTTAAAATAACAAACTTCAGCGCCGGATCGACCTCATTCTCTGTGCCCTTTCCCATGTTGTGGTAGCCTGTGCGAGGCAAGACGGAGATGAAATTCAGCGCTGGGGTTGACGTTGTGTAAGTTTCAGCCAACCAGGTATGTGTGGCAGTGGGCAAGGCCCCATGCAGATTCAGTGCAGATAGGCTACCACATGCCACAAGCCAATGTAATCCCAGTTTTATGCAGCACAACGGATGGGAAGACAGTTGGAAGCAGTTTTTTGCAAAGATAGCAATAGTTTTCGTCCAAATATCAATTGTTTACAGGTTTCTAACGTTCACGGGGAAACCTGGGGGCCTGGCACTTGGTCAAAAAGAATAAAATACAATTCCTCCATGCAATGGTCGTACAGTGGAGTAACCTGCTGATTGATCAAACGGAGCGTTTTGAAAAATGAACGAGTTAAACAAAATTGACCGTTGACATAGACCTGGATTCAGGCTTAACGGTGATTCAAACGTAAGATATAGTAGACCATAGTCGTAATGGCTGCGCCAGTCAAGCGCAGAGGTTGGCCTATAGAAGTTATGTTACCGCTTATCCATCTGGTTCGAAAAAAAACACGTTAGTTCGGGTAAAGAAGGCTATAGGCGGAAGCATACTTTCTGGCAAATATGGATTGATTGGCGTTATATTTATATTCTGAAACCATTTAAGGCACCGCAACTCTCGTTGGAAGTAGTGAGTAAGAAGACACGCTTTCTCTGCTCTATGATTTCGAATATCGTACCTATCTGACCAACAGTACCAGCCCTACACAGGCGGCGTGCACCCTACACCGAAATGTAAATTGGACGTCACATCATAGCAAAGAAGATAGGTTACCAACTTTAATTTGGTGAAGATGGTTTCTGCGTTATGCTGCCCGATGGATATGTGAAGTGTCGAATCGTAGACATAAAACCTGTCACCAATAACGTCGGTTGCGCAATTATAGTTGGTTCGCAGAGTATAAGGATGATCACCACTACCCCCGAGAAAAACTGGGGAGTGGGGTGGACTTGCGCAGCGGCGACTTTGCACTATCCCCGTGGATATCGCATCTCAATGATAGAACAAGTAAGAACGAGTCCGATGACGGAACCGGCATTAAAGGCCCAATTTACTTGAGACCACCAGGTCGACATGTCTCTCACAAACAGGAAGGGTGTAGAACACGAAGTCGCCGGCGACCGTCAGTCGAATCGGGAACATGGCTAAATGTAAAGCTGTAGTCGATCCACTAGAATTACCCCTCTTCTCGGGGCAGCCCGTATACTTCTGGAACTGAAAACAATCCGAGGTGTCAGTTCTAGCATGGCGCAAAAACTGAAGGCATTGGTAAACAACGATGAAGACGCTAACTGTCCCACAGGTTTTCATAGAAACGGTACTTCTTCCAGCTTTTCCAATTTCGGTTGACTACGCAAGTTAAAATGAGAGTGGCCTAAGCTGACATTAGCAGCGCATGGACTGACAACATATAATGTCGGAAAACTGACCGTACATGAAAGTCCGGAAGTTGAAAGTAGTAAGCTACGACTGTGAAACAGAGGACCACGGACAAATGCGACACATAGGGCAGTGTAGGAGTATACAGTTAATATTCAATAAAGCGATGCCGAACAGGTAAACTCACGAGCACGGGCCTCCGCTAACTGGTGCAGAAGGGTATCACGTTGTTTGCAAAGTGCCATGAGTTCTACCTCAATCTGCTGTGTAGGCTCTGCTGGTGCGGTATCCCCAGCAATTGAGGTGCCTTCGTCATCTTTATCCTCACCGGGTTCGGTCTTACCCACGCAGGAGGCAGAGGCCTCTAGAAGACGGAAAAAATACAAATATTAATGGATAGAGCGCAGTAATCGGATACTTTCGTAGTCCTGGATTAATGGACCACATAAAAAAATAAATAACAGCATCGAATCACCATGGTTAACTTGAAAAAATGTCTGCCAAATCAGAGGCAAATACGCAAGTAGGCCAATGAGCAATATTTAAAACCATCTTAGCGTTTCGATAGCTACTTTTATGCTTAAAATCCGTCACACCGTCTGCTCTACGGCCTAAACGGAGCAAGTTGTAAGAATATTTAATTCATTTTAAGTATTTAATGTGTCAACCCCGCAGCGCTTAATAAGGGATGAACCATGAGACACATTTTATGGCAAATCATACACGCGGCCTGTAGAGGAACATACTGCGATGCCCCTCTACCACAGGCAGAAGCACGGAAGATAATGTGCAAGGTGCGTTTCCAGCGCAGGCAAGAGTAAATTAAGCAATCAAAGACCGCACTCTAAGCCTTAGATGACAGTCGGGTGCCATTCCTTGCTATAAGCATAGTAGACGATGATGGCATGAAATCAAACCGTTAGTAAAGGAAAGTGAGAAGAAGTAGACGCGATCGTTGGGACAAGAACTTTAATTGTCTGTCGCTTCGGATTTATGCTCTAACCCAGCCTCAGAGACATAGTCAGATACGGGCCTGATCTGATAATGAGTTCGAACCTGAAGCCGAAACGTTAGAAAATTAAAGTTCTTGTCCCAGCGATTGCGTTTACTTCTTCTTAACAACTTCCTTGGGCTCGCATTTTCGCTTGCATCGGCAGTAAAGGAAACGTTTTTGACTACAAGCAGTGAGTCGGGTTACATAGTTGGGTGAAGTTACGCTGGAAGTGTTAGGTTCACTTACGGAACACCGTGTTATAAACAGAGCTGCATGATGTGAAACGAAATCATCCAAATCTGTCGATGAACGAAACTCTAATAGGTTAAAATTCCATTGCAAGGTCATATAGCGCACCTGGATGGACAGCTGACGCCTTGTCGTTGCCTTCGTTGGATGCCGACGGGCCTTCCTCACTCTCGTCCTCGGGGACCTTGAGGAAATAGGAGAAACAAATATGAAATTATCGGTCAAAGTGAGCAAGTAAAAGGGGTGGGAGAAAAATGGCAAAGAGCTAAAAGTCGACAAGAGAGCAGAGGCCAGACGGCAAAGATTTCAAACTAAAGTGTGGAGTTTAGGGGATAAATTCTCGGGGCGATAAACAAGGCCAAATCTCAACCGTGACGCGGTCTGTCCTAGAGCGCAGTGATTCAAAAACTAGGGATGGCTTTTGGCTTATTTTTGGTTACGAAATTTCAGCTAAAAAGCATTTACTGTTTTGACTAATTGCACCGCAACACTAATTCAGGGGTAAAGGCCGACTGCGAAGGGGAACTTAAGACGCGTGCAGAAGAAGGCCGAGGTTAAGCTAAAAGAAGTGGCCCTTAACTCGTCAAAGTCACAGATTTGGACTTATGGACCTGGTTCTTCCAGTAACAAGTCGGGGGAAGGCCGACAGAAGAAGGTAAAGTAACGAGAAACAGTCCTTCCTATCATTGAGAATTTTGTTCATAGACATTCTTCGATCAGAGCATTATGCTTTCGAAACTACGGAGTACTACAAGGACAGTTACAGTTAACAAACATATTTTGTCGTCGAATCGAATAGACGGGGTAAAAGTCCCAGGAAGTATAGAAAGCAGAGGACTGACGTTCAAAAAAAGAAGAAGCATACTTTTAATCCTCTCATTTCTCATATTTACGATAACAGAATGGATCGTCGCCACCATGCTGTTTGAACCCACAAGGATACCAGGACGGACAAAAACTGCAGTGACTAGGATGAAAATTACCAGCAAATTCGTTAATTTAAAAGCTGGCGTAGATGGACGAAACGGTCAGAGGAACACGGCCATAATGTCCGCACAATTCAGAGCCTTCAATATGCAAAAGGGGGTCTATTATGTAGCACCTTAACACAGATAGGGAAGTCAGCTGAAAAACACACAGTCAAAAGACACAAGTGAAAAAAACAAACCAATACTACGTATTTGTGTGTCCGTGATCACGAGTACTATCCTTCCTGCCGCCAGCCCCGCGTCGGTCACAGCGACTGGTTTGGAAAACACCAACACTTCTTCCACTCCCACCACCATTGCGACCACTTCCGACGTTCTGTTAACAACTACCCTCACCACCACTAGCAACAGGGACTCGATGCCAACCTGTCCTCATTGAGATCACACATTAACCTCACGCATTGACGTGGTTGGTCATTTGCGAATCTATCGTACTGTAATCTGTGCACCAGTGCTCGGAGCCCCGAAATACACTCGTCGCACCCACCTTCACTGCCCGCCCTGCTCTTGCACTTCCCCTCACCGCATGGGCCGACTCGGGCACATGCGCATACAAGAAAGCAGAGCTTACCGCAATACCGACACTCCTAACACAGCCTGCATTTCGACAACTCTCGCATCTCCAGCACTAATAATTTCCCATCCACTAGAGTGATCATTACTAAAACCCTCACCATCTTAACCGACTATACAACCTCTAATCTATCCTCCCTGATTGCCACCGCACACACACACGCCAAGCATCGGTCTGACCGGTCACTTGCGAATCCATCGCACAGACGGGCAAACCAGTGCAAGGAGCGCCAAAATGCACCCACAGAACCCACCTCAACTGTCCGCACTGTCCACACACATTCTCCCTCGGCATTAACCTAGTAGGCCAAATGAACCTCCATCGAAGCCTGCGGTAGAACGCAGCCGACCGTACCATACTACCGGTCTTCACCTCGCCAACACCTACATCACACACGCCCACGCTGAACATCAGAGAACACGACAGTTCGACCGTCGTAGTCCGACGATAACCACAGTATGCTCCACAGAAAGGTGGTGCAGGGACGGTGACTTGCGCGTGGATTAGTTTTAAGTGATAGTAGCCTTGCGCTGCAGCTACCGCACTCTCCTCCGCCCCCACCTGAGCCCGATGTCAAAACAGAGTCAAGAAGACCGGAGGCGGGAGAGGACGCAGGTGGCTGGCGCAGCCGGGTGCCCTAGTTCCTAGCCGCCCCTAGGCGTGCCACCACACCTCCCATGTTCGGCATTTGTTAGCGGAGCGCAACCCGAATAACGCCTGCCGTGCCCTGATGTGGCCCCTGTGTTGGTCCAACGCATCTACCACGTGGCCCGTTTAGGGGGCAGACATCACAGAACACATACTCACACCTCTCACGTAGGTGGAAAGTAGGACCCACGGTTCCTTCTTTATGTGGCTTTTCTGCTGCATGTGCGTTCCGAACTCGAGACTATCACGGTGCGCTAAAAGCTGTGGCCTGGGAGGTTGCCAGCTGACGATGGAAATTCAAACTTGCAGCCGACCCAAGTGCGTTAGTGCGGAGTGGCCGACTGGTGGTCTGAGAGTCAGACGGCAATGACTATTTAATGTGGCCTAAGTCACTCTCACTCCGTGGGATCCGAGTCAGGTGTGGTGGAACGCTTAGGGGTGAGTTCACGTCGCACCAACCACCTATGTCCTCGGTGTTCTTGATTTAATTATAACACCGGACCTAAGTGGGGGAGGAGGAGCGAGTGCGTTAGATGCAGTGCAAGTCATTGTCCCTGCCCCTCCTTGCTGTGGGGCACACGGTGGACCTCGTAGAAACCAATGGTCGAAATGCCGTATGTGCATGTGCGTGGAGTCGATGGCAATGGTGCACATAAAGTTATAAGTTTGAAATCTACGGAATAAACGGGAGAAAGTATTTTAGCATTATATAGCCAAATTTTACCCCATGATCGCTGATGGCCTGTTTAACGATGTTTGCAACGGAAAAGAAGCACTCCTTAGTCATCTCCAAATTGCGGCCCAGGTCCACGAGAAATCCTCGCAGGCTGACAAGCTATAATGAGAAAGGGTGAAGTGAAGACGAGGAAAAACCCTGACTTGGATGCTTGCACAGAAGGATTCCACTGCATTAAAGCAACTAGCAGTGCTTTCTGCGCACCTAGAAAATAAACACTTGGTGCCGCCAATGTTCCAAGATCGAGACGTGACATGCTACTTAAAACTAGCCAGTAAATGGTTTAAATGTAATATGCACAGGGGCATTCCAATTACGGACAAATAGCGACCAGGAGAAGGAGCAAAACAGTGAAAACAGCATTTTGACAGTTTCGCTGACACTAGTCAAATGCCACTGAAATTTTCTGTATAATCAGAACTGCAGGCTTGAAAACGTTCAGTTGACTCTTAGAAAATGCGACCAAAAAATTGACAATTTTTAGCTCTAAAGGAAAGTGATCCCTGATGCATGAAAATCAGACGAGGGAGCGACAACTGTTTTTTAAAACAAATATGTGCACTGTCACACGATTTTAAAGAGCGATGGAGGATGTTGCAGAATCATTGTCTAGATTAAAATTTATCGATCGTTTCTTTTCCCCTTCGGAAGGAGGATGGGGGAGTCACAAGGCACACTTGGAATTACTTGATCGTAAAGCCAAGCTGTTTATAACTTTAACTGCAATGGCCATAAATAACCACCTACATGACGACAGGACTGTTAAATTTAACTGACAGTCAATGAGATACTGTCATGAAACAGATGAGCGCGATTGTGGTAGAAATGGCGCGCAGCGTTTGGCTGTTGTATAAAAATCAAAACCCTAAGCAAAACGCACGAAAAGACTTAATAAACAGGTTAAAATGAAGTTGTGTGCGAGGTGGAAAAATGTTCGGAATATGAATGGGCGCCCCGGGAAAATTGCAAGTGGCTGCAAAAGCAATGCGGTATCCTTTAGGCAGTCAACGAGATAGGAAAATCTCGATCAATGGGATAAGAGCTTTTGAGCTAACTCTGTAACCACGGCACATTGTCTAAAAACCCTTACGGGGTCAGCAATAACATCAACAAAGACTTTCATCACGAGCTTTATTAGCAAGGAACAGAAACAGAACTGAATAATATCGTCGGATTGTCCGATTGCACTGCGATACAGGTGACGGCGCCAAAGTGAACAATGTAGAATTCACCAATAGCTTCAAATGTCAGGCACGGCGGGAGACAGTAGCGCAATGGGCAACAGTTCACAAGACAGTGCATGAGATGTTTGCGTCAACGACAGTTCGACCGTCGATTTTGACGAGGTTCACCGTATACTCCACACCAGGTGGTGCAGGGACGGTGACTTGCGCGTGAATTAGTTTAAAGTGATAGTAGCCTTGCGTTGCAGCTACCACACTCTCTCCTCCTCCCCCACCTGAGCCCGGTGTCAAGACAGAGTCAAGAAGACCGGAGATGGGAGAGGGCGCAGGTGGCTGGCGCTGCCCTGGGCGTACCACCACACCTAGGTCGGATCCCACAGAGCGGGAGTGTCATAAAGGCCACATTAAGAAGGAGCCATTGCAGCCTGACTCTCAGTCCGCCAGTCAGTCACTACACGCAAAACACACAATTGGGCTGACCACGCGGTCCGAGTTATCTCGTCAGTTGGCAACTTTCCAAGCCACGGCATTTAGCGCACCGTGATAGTTTCAAGCGCGTCAGATTGTTTAGTGAGGAAAATGCGCTGAGCTGTCGACCTCAATCTCTTCCCCACCCCCACAATCAGAGCACTGTCCGAGCCGGTCAGTTGTCTGATGTGGGACAAGGGCGCATCGGCTGACGGATCGGCGTACACGTGTTCGCGCGCCACAGCACGACCTGGCCCGCATAACGCACACACCAGGATTCACAAACTCAGGGGATATGGAGCAGCCATCGCCGTCTGATTCCCAGTCCACTGGTGAGCCACTCGACACACACAGCACATACACTGAGCCGACGGCATGGTATGGTGGAAGCGTCAGATTGGCAGCCTTGTCAGCCACGGTTTCTAGGAAACCGTGATATACTCTGGTAAATGGTGATTGTGAGGGTGCTGTCGATGTATTGGTGCAGGAAGTGTGCGCTGATGTAGCTTAGCCTCCGGTGGTTAACCGCAGGTTGTCGTGGAGGCGCGTGTGTCCTTATAGGCCCATTCGGTGTGTAAATGTGCGTCAAACACTTAACAACAATGGCACTAGGAATAATTTTGCCCCAGCAAATTCACAAGTTTACAGGCGCTGTAAGAGCATCGGAAATTCTATAAGATTATTTTTTTGCTGCTCCTGTTGCACACAGGGGCCCTAGTTTTTTGGCAGAGAATGTGCGCAAGCTGCCGTTCCAACCCCACATAATGCTATTCGTCAAGGCGGGATAGCGGCTATCAGTGGTTGGATAAAAATCACCTTGGGCAGTAAACGCGCCGCTCTAGCAGCATTACCTTCGAATGCACTACCTTTAACGATGTTGATGCTACGCAACGAGGGAGGAGGTAAGCATAATGGAGGGGGGGGGGGGGAGGGGGTTGACTGACAATTCAGTAAAGAAAAGGTCCGTTAGTATGGCTGTTATTCGTGATCTACTTCAAGAAGCCACGTAAACCTGGCAGTGGATAGAGGAAGTGAGTGTCAGAAAGCAGAAATATGGGCTCGCGATTCCTGCGCGGGCGATAGTATGCCCACCAAAGTCAAGTCCACTTAACTTAGTAATGATAAGCAACAGATAAAGGGATTTTTTTATAAGCATTGAAGAAGTCGAGCTTGGCGAAAGTACGCTTTTCAAGCGTGTGTTCGCCAAACTTGACTTTTTAAATGCTTATATGGGTATCATCGCTGAACTTAAACTATCCAAGGTTTTTATAACTTTCTCCGAATTATATAGGAAAAAACAGAACTTGTATGATATAACATGATACACATGATGCACATATATGAAAACAGGTTGAACGAACAAAATTTTAGGGTCACTGGGTCGAATTGACACTAACAGTTTAGAAGGGACAACAAGAAATTCAGTAATTACCTTATTGCTCGTGAAAGCATAGTCTGAGTACTTTATGAAAATTGAATTCAATCTCCATCTAGGCCGGCGATTTAGTAAATCCAGAGTCGAGAGAAGATGAACATTGAATACAGAACAAGCAATCAAGGCTATCACTTCGCCTGTATGCAACATAACCCGAAAATCTAACGAACAGTCTATCCCTACCAAACGCCTGGGTGGATGTGGGGAAGTAAACTCTCAGTACCGATCGACAAAAGACGAATAACCGCGATTTCAAAGACTGACGGCAGCAACAAGTGGTGCTCAACAGATTACATATCCTATGGACGTCAAGATATCATTGGTAGCGGATGCTGGAAATATTTAACTCGATAATCGAACATAGCAGAATCTGTGCATGCATTACAACGTGGCTGAACGAGAAGGCAAAATAAAAATATGGGAAATCATTCGGAAGCAATAATAAAAAACGCAGATCTTCGTATTTTCTGGGAGTGCACTGGGCGACAGTTTGTAGTCCTGCGAACTGTCCACTGGGTGCTCCACAGCAGGGTGGTGAAGGGATGGTGACTCGCACTGGATTATAGAGATAGGTTTGCACTGCATCTACCTCACTCTCCGTTCCACTCCCTCACCTGGGCCCGATATCAAGACAGCGCCAAGAAGACCAGAGATAGAAGCGTGCTTAATTTGGCTAATGTCAGTAGCCTCGCGAGGGACAAACACTGGTTGCGAACAGCTTGATTCATGATTCCTCGGGTAGAAGTTCACCAGTTAACGCAATGACTCACCCTTCGAATGTAACCAACACGTTTCCGGGCCGATTAACCAGCGCGTTGCCTACTATAACTCGCTCGGACCTATTACGAGGCGCTATTTATTTTACCTTCACGAGGCATCAACTAACGAGGTTACTAGGTTCTAATCAGAAATGCGGGTTAGACTGTGATGGCTTCCGTTTAATTTACCTTTATGGCATTCTCATAAACTTGAAATCCGAGACCCTATCAACGAGTCCCGATACGCGTAGAGTTGGGTGAGTGTGGCTTTGTCGGCCACTGAATGCAGTTCATAGAATGACAATTAGTGTGAGTAGAGGGAGTGAAGAAGATGCGCCGAAGGTATACTTCACTTAAACCAAGTCCACCCCTATTAAATCCACACGTCACCGTTAGGCCCAGCGGTGGGCCACGTTGATCTTGATGGCCGGACCGTCAGAGTTTAGTTCGAGCATAAATCCGTAACACAGTAAAATAAGTTGTTGTGCTAATAACCAACGTAGTAAAGACTGGAAGGAAAAACTAACAGTATGTTGCATCGCGAAATTCCCAAAGTCAACAACAAAATCGAGTAAAGGAGAGACCCGGGGCAGAAAGAGGGAAGCTGTGCAAGACAAAGCCCCGGAAAACACCAGGTCCGAGCCTGGAAGGAGAGTATGCCCAATTCCCTAAAACTTTCCTGGGTTCGAAAGGCTTGGCGCAGATGCCACTCAAAATTTTTGCAAACTTCTGTGCTTCCGATGTTATGGTTCATGAACAAATGTACCCCAGGCTACGTGCACCAAGACTACTAAATAAAAGAACACTTATAACCCGACCAAATAAACTCGGTTTAATTAAAACATTATATAACCACGGAATTTTGTTTTACTGAATCAAAGTGGGAGGTATTAATGACCTTGAGGTTGGTTATGCATCCAAGGGGAACTGCCGCTTCCCGGAAGATACGCAACCGGGGTGTTGGGGAAATTGAATGGTTGCTTCTTTGTCATTCCACCGAGTTATTCTTCCTGCTAAACAGCTTGTCACGTACGACGGTCTAGAGGTGGGCGGATGAGCGTCGAATGAAGACAAGTACAAGCCCCCTAAAGGGTCTGCGCTGCAGTTTATCTGCGGCAGTCAGTTTGCAAAATGGATTCAAACACATCAGAAATTCCAAAGGCCGAACCAGCAACGCTGACAAGCTAATGTTACCGTAACCCAGTCCAACACAGCGTGCGCCTGTCCTGTAATGTGATGGTAAATGGATCAAAGGCTGGTGTACGTGTGGATAGAGAGAAACTGCTCAAACCTCTTCCTCATTGTAGCCGTTGGAACGTTTATTCGGTGAGGCTGTCTACACTGCACAGTCAAAGTTGCTCCTCGTGATAAAAACAATTCTCTAATAGAAACTAACGGTCTTAAGCAACGATATGATAAAGGCTGATAATCGATGCAAAATTTTAACAATTTCAAAAGCGGTTGCTGACATAACCTCCTATCTAAATGAGTTTTACGAAATAACGTCAGTTGTTACGACATTTACAGAACCCTTACAAATGTTGTGCATGAAGGAACCCAGTGAAGTAGGTCACCAGTTTGGAGCAGTGGGGAACGTAACCTACCAGATAAAGGAATTTCCGTCAACAGAAGTTCTACAATAGTGCTCATAATTTTACAACACGTGTATAAGCAAATAAACAGAAATTTACTTAGACAATGGCATGGTCAAAATTAGCGCAAACACTCACAGGGAACTAAACTTGGTGTGTTTGTGTGCACATAAGCACAGATGGGCTGTCCAAAAGGGAAGGCAGTTTTAATAAATCTCAATTGTCACTCCCTACCCAGCATTCACGGTATGCACCGGAAACCACGTGTTTTAAAGGAACCTATGCTGCGGAATGTTCATATGGTGTCTAATCTGTTTGCAAAGCATTTCCCTTGAGGAAAATGCACATAATTCTGAACGTGCTTATAAACGGCCCTCCTGACGTTTAGGCAATGGTGTAGTAGAGATGAATAATGTTTCATGTCCAGTGAGCGGCAATGGTAAAATGAAGGACAGCAGCCTGCATGAAAAATTGAACGGGCATCCCAAAATTTCTCATAACTGAATCGCTTTTTTTAAAAATGAAGCACAATATTTCGACTACAGAATTTGAAGAAGACACAATCTTCTATAAAATGAACACATTGACGAAAGTTGCGAATTTTCTTATAAAACAACCAAAATATATCGCAGATTCCAACATAAATAAGCAAACAAGATGTTTCGAAAGTGAAAAAGAAGACGCCCAGCAAAAAGACCGTATGCCATCATACGGGAATGGACTTCGAAGTATCATGACCGTTAAGTAGTTTGAATCTTCACTTTAGTTTTTTTTCACTAGAAAACATTCGGTCAACATTACGTGAAACTGATTGTATAGTGCAAGTCTGACTAAACAGTAACGGTTCACAGACATGCTTGGTCATTATTAACACTGAGACGAGAAACACGTGCTACTCTTTCCATACTTCACGCAGTGTTCAGAGGACTAAAATAACCTCAAATAAAGCCCACCTGCTATAAGTCTTACCATACTTTCCCGTTTGTTCTGCGAATGTATGCACCCTGTCGCTTGAGAAGGCATATTACATCATAAACGGTGGCCGCTCGTTGGTGAATAGCACGTTAATATGTATACATTATAAGTTTGGTATACTTGAATGCAGATTTTGAAGTCTTTTAATTAGCATCGAAGGATACGAAGATTTCCGTGAAAATAAATATCTGGACATAAAGGAGCAGAAATCACACATATATGGAACTAATCTGACCCAATTGTGAAAAATTCTGCGGCCTCGGTGGGTTTTGAACCCACGACAGCAAGTGCATGGAAATCAAATAGAACCTTCAGGCGGAAGAGTCCAATTTGGGGCACAAAATTTGGAAAGATAGTGCATAAGCATTATGGCATGTGCTAATAATTCAACACAAATGTACCTGACGAGCCCTGAAAGCGTCCGAGGCGGTATCGTGAGCACTAAGACCCTAGAATTAAATAACATCATTAGAAGACAGTAGGAAACGAACGTTAAGCCAAATACCATGATAGTAAAAAAACGCAAATAATTAATGTCACTGCAGCAAGATTAGCGTAGCAATGGACCAGACTATAATCGAAAGTATGACAAAATCACTTAACTTTGACTTAATTAAAAAATCGAAGCGATGGGACGATCAACAATGCGCCACTTATAGAGGTACCGACGAGTCAGACGGTTCACAGTTTATGTGCGGGATGCCGAAACCGACAACAACTACGATTCAGATCATCCTCTCATTACACACGACTGAATGTTTAGCTCTCATTCACGCAAAAATGTCTGAAGTAAGAATATTTAATATCACAAAACTAAGAGAAAAAATAATACTTCAATCCTTGAACAAATAAATCTGGGCTCGTCTTGTAATCCGAGTGATGGAATAAAGGATGCAATAGAAAATGATCAAAATTCAAGTCTTCAGTTCACGAGGAAAACTAGGGATTTCTTAAGTTCACCTAATGGTAACGCACCGAATAAATCACGCCGAGGATTCTGCAACTGTTTATTTCAGATAGTTCGAGCCAAATCGACAAAATGCGGGCCATGCCATTAAATGAAGGATTTTCGCAAACATTCGAGAGATATGAACCTGTCGAAATACCTCCATTGGTACTCATGCAAGTAGGGATGCCTTGTATGGCCACCTTAACATGGGAATAGGAAGCGCCCCACCCGCTTAAAATAAGTAGCCTTACGGTAAATTTCAGGAAGGATAAATATACCCGCGTCTTAACGCTAACACTAAACCCAACATAAAACTAAACCGTATCATTAATCTTAGCCCCTAGCAATACCCTAAACCTAAACCCCACAGTTAAAACGAGAAAAACCTTAACCCTTAGCGTAATCATGACCGTTACCCCAGTTCTAACATTAACTTTGAACTTAAGTCCAACCCTAACCTTAACCTTAACCCTAAACATAATTTATTTGGCATTTAACGCAAAGCCACAGGTATTGTCGGTGGTTCCTATTACCGTGTCCTGTTAAAGTGACCATACGAGGTATCCCTACCCTCATGCCATCCAAGGAAGTCAGTTTAGGTGGTTTGCGCAGGTTTTCATCGTTCGCCCCCTGACTTACAGCTCTTGATTCGGTGCCTATAGGCGTCGAAGAGCGAGTAAGTCGGAAACCACGCTAAACATAGTGCGACAAGGTATGGAGGTGGTATTCAGTCTCCGTCATTGAATAAGGAGGCGAATCGAACTCCCGAGATACGCTGCAGCAGATCGCTAAACGTGGAGAGGTGTAGTCTGCGATATTCTTTATATCCGCTTGATTAGGTATGATTACAAGCGTAACATATACAAATAGGTATGAGCTAGTCGGTCTACATGTGGGTTAAAATAGGGTGACCGTGTTCTTGCAGTTTTGGTTACTACTGGCTGAAAAAAAAGGATATTCAGCAAGAACTAAAGTCTTCCAGCAAAGGATGCATTTGGAATGGGATTATTGGATGAGACGGATCGGATCAATTGGTCGGAATACGACACTTAAATCCAGTGAATAATGGGTATAAAGTCCTTGTTATTTACAATGCACTGCTTCAACACTCCTGCTTGAGCCAGCATGGAAACAGGTAGCTTCGAGTACGGCAGCTGTTACTTAGTGGTATGGGTGGTGAGATTTCCGTGCCATTTCCGGATTACTATACCATCAAGGAGGTTAACAGCGCAGGAAGAACCAGGTTCACATAAGCTCTGTGGGAGGACTTCGTGCTCGTCCTAACGTTAACAATCAAAACGTTAGTAGTTTGCCGAAGAATCCCGATAAGGCCCCGAAACTTGTCCCAAACGATGGCGCTCGGCCGTTAATCTGGCTACAAGCTGCAAGTCCCGTCCACAAGTGGCGGCTAGGACACTGCGTTCAGTGAAGGCTAGATTACAAACAAGCAGGTTATTTGGTATGATAACCATGTAGTGGTAATACATACCAGAGAACCTGCACACCTACTAGACAAATCGATAATCCCCAAAACAGGCATTAGGACATGTAGTGTTGTTCGTCATTAAATAATATCAGAACCCTAAAACGACCTGCCAGAAGATTGGGCGGAGAGTTCCCCCTTCGAATCAAGGAACAAGAAACATTGCCCGCAAAAATAACCGTACACAACTCCTGTACGGCGGGTCAGAGCCTAACTGAATTATTGTATGATCGAAAGGATATGGTCTGACGCTCAGGTCGTTCTCGTCGTAGGTAAATGGCGCCACCAGAAACATTTTCCTGTTGACAGTTTTGTTGCTTGCAAGGACTGTCCACGTATGCTTTGGACCCCGATCGCACTGATCAGACGTCTCCGTGTTAACTTCAAAACTAGCGAAAATTTTTTCGCAGACAAATCCTGCAATCACCGTGCCAAATATTCCAGCGTCAGAGATTGCGCAAACATAGTTAACGTAACACGCACCAACAAAGAGAAACCCACGCCGACTTACCTACCCCAGAGCTTATATGGATCCAATGCGAACATTAGATGGAGTGTTCAACATAGTAACTGTCAAATAAATCAGTAGCATTTAGTTCGCCTCGCCGTCCACCACAACTCAACTACTCGGTCTGACCCACCTGATCGATGTCAACTGAGATTATAACCGCCACTGCCGTCTCAAACAGCAGTGGTTTCTGCCAAACAAAAAAAACAGACGGACAGACAAACTGACCATTAACGTAGCGAGAAGTGAACTCGTACAACACCGGGTACACTAGAACACCAATCGCACAAAAATTCGATTAGTCGGACAAACCCGAAACCCATAGTGATGAAAAGTACTATCACTAATCACGAAGAGCGAAAGAAGGTACATAATGAGTACAATACGGTTTAACTGATGCGCTAATATCAGAAGATATCACATCCGAATACTTTATTACTATACTTGTGAGGGCATTAATTCCTGATTTCGCCGGCAGCATGCAGTGGGTCTCTTACGAATGATCGGTCTCGACTGCGTTCGGCTGGCTGCTTACTACCAAACGAAGTGGAGCCGGCTCACAGACAAGTCTGCCAGTTTTTAATATCAGCTTTGAACAAATTTGCTCAAGCTAGTCACCCTAATGCCATTGCCAACCGGAGCTAAACTAAGAAAACATGTTTTACGGAGCTAATTCACCCTCAAGTGAACGTAATAATCTCCTCTGATCAATAAGAGGGACGCAATTTATTGATTGGGTGCGTGGTGGACAATAACTATCCCTTAGAGACGTGGGTATTTAGCAATAAACACTATAATGAGGGTGACTGAGCGCCTTTTACCAGAACGGTAGTTGAGACGACGGTTATCCGGACCAGAAGCTGAAATAGTTTTTCTCGCCGATGTTTCGTCCGACAAAGAAGCCGCTAGCGCACCTGAAACATCACTAACAATTGAGAAAGGTGGAGTAGAGGATCGCCTAATATTTGTTATTGATGGAAATGCGTTCGAAACCTCGGAATTTTTATCTCGGACTTTGCTGTGGTAGTATCCTTCGGGACACGTATGCAAATGACGCAAGTTTATGAATTTACTGTCACGTCAAAAGTCAAAAGCCGTAAAGCTGTTAAAAATTCCAACAAATTTACCCAAGGTTCAATCAAGGCAGGCAGTGAGTTGGGTGCCCCAGGAACAACTGTGAACTTTTATCCAATAAATACGACCCAAAAGCGGGAGCAAATACTGACTAGATTTGAATTAAAGGTAAAAGTGCCCATACATAGGAAAAATTTGGCTAGACACTTAAAAGCTCCAAAATTCAAGAAAGGGCAGGCATGAATTCAGTAAAATGGGACTAAAAACTCACGTCGTAGGCTTTTTTCAGGGATGTGAGACTTGATTTTAATTCGATGAAACGCTGAGACACGTCGTTTAAGAGTTCTTCCTGTGGGGTTAAATTCTGAATAATGCATAAAATGAATTCGCCGAGACGATATAGGAAATACCAAAGCTTTGACAAGAACAAGCAGGCGGTTGAGCATGTCCTCAAAACGATCCACTTGGGTGAACATGTGCGACAGCTGGCAAACCTGTGCCTGCGACAAACCAAGAGAAAAAAAGCGTTAGTATTGAGAAGGGCATAACGGAGGAAAGGATACAAAAGTGCTTTTACGTATTTCCCACAGTAGGGTTATGATAACCATGCTGGGAAAAAGTAGTTTAGAAGCGAAAACAAAGACTGCTATCTTGCTGTTTCATGTCTGACTGAAGCTGCTCCGATTCAATGTTCCATAAACTATTGTAAGGCACCAAAAGCAGTGCCCTCACAAAACGCAGACAATTTGAAGGCCAACGCGTGTTGATATTAACAAGAAGGTAAAATAAGAGTGCGGACCACCGGAAGCAGGCATTTAGCAGAGCAAGGCTAAAACATCTTCGAATCCCTTTTTTTACTTAAATCTGTCCACGATGCTCGGTCTGGGAAAAATCTTTTGCAAGTCCAACAGTTCGAATAACGTCTAAACCGAAAATGCGGACAGCAAACATAAGATACTACGTAGTTATCAAAGCCTTGAAGATTTCTTGTACCTGAAAATGGAGAGGCCAGTCGGTGGGGTCAATAACGACTGTTGGATGTTCTTCGTGTGTATCGTCAGCAGCCACTTGACTTCCCTGTTGGTCTGTCAATTTATTATCAACAGACGTATCTTTCTGACCGGCAGGTAGACTTAGGCCCTCCGTCTCATCACTGTCGGCATCAGAGTCACGTCGAGCTGGTGCTACTGGGGGAGCCGAGTCTCCCGTAAAGCTAGATTGTGCAGTATCGGATGGCACTGCTTTGAGTGAGTCAGCTTGCTGGAAAGAGGTCGTGACAATAGGTTCAAAGCCTTTTCAGACAACGAAAAGTAAAATTATGCAGAATGAAAATTGTATAGAATCGTGAAAGAATAAAAAACGAATTGTTCCCAGTTTGAAAACTGGAATACAACAATTTTGTAGGTTAACCGAAGACAGTGCGTATGGGTACTAGAAACAATTGCCCGTGGGATAAGTGGCTGGCTAACTGTTTTGAGATCAACAAGTCAATTTTTGCAACCCAATAGACCAGCTAGCAAATACTGAAAGATAAAAAGGACCGAAAGTTTAAGACGTTTCCGCAAACTGTACAGTCTAGAAACCTCTGGGCAAGCTCCGCACGAAAGATGGCCAGAAAATAGTTGAGCGCTAGGAAGTTCGATGTGTAGCCTTCAGCTCGTGGTTTCGATCCAAAGCTCGACTGATTTTTAAAAGTGATACAAAGTTTATAAACAATTTAAATCCAAAAATGGAAACAAAAAGCCCATGGTGGGCTTTAGTGTGACTTTAAGGGCACTTCGTCCGATAGAATGAACGGAGCACCATTCAAATCCATTCTTGAAGGGCTGAAGTCGGGATGCAACCGAACTGGTAAAATGAATGAGAAAAATACAGGAAGCGATTTCATGAATTGATAATGTACAATTTTAGTGCATTCATGGGCTTATATCAGCTTGTAGTTAGAGGTCTTGAAGCCCGCATGGGCGAATTCGGGAAGGTATTTTTGCTGTAGTGGGACTGGAGCCTGGGCTTACTTTTAACCGAACCACTGCAGACATCGACGACCTTTTTATTCTTTCAAAAAAACAGTTGGCCTTTAGATATTTTAAGGTGATTTTATGGTGTATCAGAGCGTAAATATCGACCTAACTGTTTTGATGTATACCCCTTCTTTTAAAGGCAGCATTTACGAGTACATTCGGTACCAATTAACTGGACACAGTTTATGTTATATGTCAAGTAGAGATAAGAAAAATTCGCATATGGAGTTGAAGCATCAAAGGAACTTGAAATCGAATTCAAAAAAATTATTACTACGTACAAAATTAATATGCTCAGGATCGAACGGTATGTCGGGCTCAGATGCGCCCGACAAGGGATATCGACGGCTCAGTCAAAGTTCTTAGAGGCTTACCCTTTCAAATCATTTGGTAAACGTCAAATGTCCCAGCATTCTTCAAAATGCTCGGCCGATGTAAGGAACGGTCCTGTCATAAGCCGACCTACCGGGCGGCTGTAGGCCTACGGCCGCCTGGCACATCGGCGCTACTTGCTTATAATTTTGAAACAATTAAACGCTATCGCATGTATTAAATGAGAAAACGAATCAAGTAAATGCAAACGGTACAATTTTACGAGGTAAATATCATGAAATAGACTAAGAAATTCTTGCCTCTAGGGCCGTCTGTTCCAATAATTCTTTTATTCGCTCCTGTTGGTCGCTCAGAGCATGAAGTTGCAGTTCCAGATCTTGGTTAGACGAAGCCTACAAAGACAAACAAATTATCTCCATTAACGCACCTCCAAATTTCGATATCTACTGTGATACTCCTGCAACTTCGTTACGAGCTCCTCAAACCGTTGAATTTGTGCAGCGGTCTCCTTGAGTAAAAGAATTTTAATTTATAAAATGGAAAAACCTCGGACTCAGGCAGTTGGCGAAGAACCCGAAGCATCATTTCTCCGTCACTTATGTTCTTCTCGATCTCAAGTATCTTCTCGCGAATTTGGGACATACTGAACTAAGAAACGCTAAACAAACGAGGGAAAAGGGCAATTACACCATTTACCTACAAAGAACCAACAACAATTAAAAAACCGGTGAGTTAGTAAAACAAGGTTCCTGCAGCAGAGGCAGAAGTGAACGTGCGCGTACGTTGTAACAATGCAAGTTAAATATCAAAAAAAATAAATCATATTAGTAATCCTTTAATAAATTATTAAGATAACGTACTTTTAATTTGGTATGTTATATTGTAGGGAGTGTAGCGGTTAGCATGGCTGCCTTCCAAGCAGTCGATCCAGGTTCAACTCCCGGCACACGCAATGTATCCGCGCCTTTCAGTCATTTTTAAGGCTGATCATTTTTCGAAAGGCTGATCATCTTTCGGAATTTTTCCAGCCGGTTTTCACAAAGGAAACGATAGACGATCACCCTACCGATGGCTTCGAAGTGAATACAATAGTCGAGACTTTAAATTTCACCGAGACTACTGTCCTCAAGGAATTTTTGGGGTTAAAGCAAATCTACGTCTCCTGCTTCCGATGAAGTACCTGCCAAGCTGTTGAAAGAGCTCGCGAGAGAGTTGGCAAAACCACTCTCTACGCTTTTCCAAACATCCTTCCAGACCGGAAGTCTACCAGCCGACTGGAAATCTGCATGGATTACGCCGCTTTATAAGGGTGGAAGCCGGGTCTCTGCATACAATTTTCGACCGGTCAGCCTCACTTCAGTTTGCTGCAAAATCATGGAAAAAATAATTAAGCAACATCTTATGCAGTTCTTCGAACATAACAATCTGCTATCCGAAGCACAGCACGGTTTCCGTAGAGGTAGATCCTGCGTCACAAATTTGCTCTACTGTTAAGAACGTTGGACTGAAGCGGTCGATAGTGGAAATACGGTGCACGCAGTCTATATAGACTTCAAAAAGGCTTTTGATAGCGTGCCGCACCACCACCTTCTTTATAAAATCAACCGCATAGGCGTAAGGGGTAGACTTCTGACATGGCTAGAAAACTTCTAAACTGGCCGCTCACAAACTGTCCATATCAGTGACAAACAGTCGACTAAAGTATAGGTTGAGAGTGGTGTTCCCCAAGGCTCTCTTCTCGGCCCTATTTTGTTCATTGTCTACATCAACGATTGTGCCAACGAACTGGACTGCGATATTGCCATGTTTGCCGATGATCTCAAACTTTGGCGTGTCATTCAAACTGCGGCTGATGAAGAGAACTTGCAGGCAAACTTAAATCGACTCCAGAAATGGTCAAATGACTGGCTCTTGCCGTTTAATGAGAGCAAGTGCAACATCATACGAGTCGGGAAAAGCAATCCTTCGAACCGTAAGATTTACAGTCTAAATGGCATTCCACTTAAAGAAGTAAATGTCCAAAAGGACCTGGAGTCTGGATCACGCCCTCGCTTAAACCCTCCCTACATTGCGCAAAGGTAGCGAAGTCAGTTATGTCGATTCTGGACCTCGTTAAACGAGCTTTCACCGCCTTCACTACCGACTGCTTCGCTAAAGTCTTCGGAACATTCGTGTGGCCACATGTGGAGTCCGCTATCCAAGCTTGGAGACCCTGGGCGGCGAAGGACATCAACATCCTCGAAAAGGTCCAAAGGCGAGCAACCAAACTTGTCCTTTGACATGGCTCACAGCCTTATGAAACACGGCTGTCGAGTCTCAATCTCTTTCCCTTGCACTATAGACAGCTTCGGGGGGACCTGATACTAACATTCCGCATGCTACGCGTCCAGGACTGATGTCTCGTCCCAGTGGATTTCTTCGAGTCAGCAAAAACAACGAACTTGAGAGTTCATCCTCTCAAATTACGTGTGACTGGAGCAAGGCTAGACACTCGGAAGTACTTCTTCTCCAAAAGAGTAGTCGAAGCTTGGAATAGTCTTCCTCTGGATGTTGTTATGTCGGCCTCCTTGGAGGTTTTTAAGCGAAAGTTAGATCGATATAATGGTGCGAGCTACAACACTAACTGAAAGCTGCAAGTGTGACGTCATAAAATAAGGCACTTATGATACTGCTAGCTATATTTGAGTAACATTTTTTATGTTTGTTATTTTCAGTCGAGGGCTTGCATTCTCCCATTATTCCCACGCTGGGGGCCTCGAGGTATTCGCTGCTTAACTTATTTCCACACCTTGGTGACACCGTGAGTATTCGCATCAGCTGGACCTGGCGACCGTCGTCCATGAGGTGTATGAACGTTCTCCCTTGGTTCGAACCGCAATGGACCGAGGATGATCTGGACATATATTTCCGCCTTTGAAATCCCTCAACGGACTCCGCAATCAGCAAGGGAGAATCTGGCTGATTCACGTGACCTCCGAAATGCCCCGCCCCCGTTGGACTCCTCCCAAGGGCGACAGTTTTTTTCTCCTAAATATCACCGGGAGTTTTTTTTCACAGTCTGCTCTTTTTCAACTATGTTCCAATATGTTGGCCTCGCCAAAATATCGAGATACTATCTTTTTTGATACCACAACTCGCATGTACAAATAGGGAATTCAAAGGTGACTCACCTACATCTCCCTCAAATATACTGATACTGATACTGAATTCGGACAGTGGAACATCTTGGGTCAATTATGCAAGAGTATTTTTTCGTTACAAAACACTAAAGAACAATTGAAAGAACCACGATAAAAGGATAAATGACAGCCTAGGAAATAAAAGCAGCAGAAGTAATAGCAGATAAACGTTGGCATATAAGTCCCACAAAATGATGCTTCAGCAAAAAAATTAGGTGCCAGCAACAGGCATGGCAAGTTATAAGCGAAATTAGGGGTTAAATTGAATAAGTACACTGTGTGTATGGGAACTCATGGATAGCTGCAACTTTCGAAGGGAGAGTGTGTATACCGTTGTTGTTGAGCAGATGTCCAAGAAACTCTAGAGAAGGCACATGGAAGACACACATGGATAGGTTGAGGACAACGAAAAATCGTTGAAGGTGGTCAAACACCGTTGCGGGATGTTCAATATGTTCCTCGGCAATGGAGCTGGCCAGTAAAATTTCGTCAATATATGCAGAGACAACGGATAAGTATGATTCCCAGTTAAAGCATGTGCTTGAACCATCCTTGGTGTTTGACAGTCATGCAGACGCGAGACGGCGTGGACAAGAAAACACAGGCCAACCAGTCGTTTGGATGTGGTGAACAATGTCGTGCGGTGGGGAAGAGATGCTGAAGTTGGGATGGGTATGTCCATGGTGTTTGCCAAGGAGCTGCCGAAATGGACTATCAGGTACAGGGTCCAGAACGATGAGTTGGAGGGATGTCTCAGAAGAATTGGTAGCTCGGACGGTCAACTTGGTTTAGTCATGTAAACAAGTGTGAAGGCAGTCGACCATAAGTTCGTAATAAGTGAGAAAATCTGCACCGAGGTTTGCACAGGTGATGTGAGAAACAAAAAAGTCTCGGGAGCAGACACGCCGGAGACCGATGTACCGGGAGAGGGAGCGGGTACCGAAGGTGGCAATTGTTGAGGCGTTGATGGCCTAAAGGAAGCATCAAGGGTTCGGGCACCAACGGTCGGCTGTTGTGGGAGGGATGTCACTAAAGGAAACTTCTGCCTCTCTTGCTGTCGCAGACGAAGGATGTACGATGAGGAATAGAGACTTCAGTTATATTGGTCGCATTGAACCTCGGGCTGACCCACTTTACGCTTTTGCTCTGCTGGGAGACGAAGGAGCAGATAGAGATGCAGCGACGGGCTCTGGCATCAAAGGTAATTTGATACCAGCATGTGGCGGCCGATGTGGGATGAGAGGAGGATCATTGGACAGGCCGGGCATTTGAAAAATGTAGGCTCTGGATGAAGAGGATGTTGGCTCTTGTAGAGAAGCAACGTATTTGGCAAGCTGCGTGAGCTCAGCCTTCAGATGTGGGAGGGAAGACAGAAGGAACTGGTGAAATTGAGAGTGAGGCAGGTAGTGGCTTGTCAATGCCAAGGATCTTCATCAGCCGTTCGGCTATTTGAGGGAGTTGTGCACCGTTGGGAGAATCAGAAGCTGTCCATTGTCCATACCTGACTATATCGTAAAGTTGGAAGAGTTGGCGTTCTGTCGAAGTCACCAGTGTCGAAGTCATAAGCTCGACAACACAAGGGATTCCAAAATCAGAAGTCAGGGAAGGCTGATTAGGTAGGACAGGCTTTTACTTAGATGAAGAGCTTACAGGGGCTCTGCACACATCTGCAGCTAGCAATCTCCTCAGGCCAGTTGCCGTTGTGGTTAAGTGTGTGCAGTGTTGAGACCACTTGACCCAGTGCTTCATTTGTCGACTGCAGCTAATCATCGAAATGCTGCACGTTGATTGGTTTCGAGCACTCGCGAGGATGGTGCCAAGACTCGGGTAGTCCCGAATGGATTGCACGACGGACGGCGTGAGTCAGCGTCGGCGCCGGCCATCACGTGAGCGGACTGCCTCAACCAAGAGCAATGAACAAGGCGGCGCACGTGGGAACGGACTGCCACTGTCTGTCCAGATAAAAAGGTGAATAAAGCAATACAAGTATAATTACGTTTGAAAATCGTCCTTTTTTGTATATTCCACGGGACTAGTTTTCCCGATTACGGGCAGTGTAAATTACGACCGTTACCAAACACCCTAAATTAAAAGTATGTATTCGAAAATTGTTTCACGAGAATTGGCGGTATATTCCTGCATTTTTACATCGTTTAAGATGAATTTGACTACGCCAAGCATATTTTCTCTTGATTTCGCCGAAAGGGACGTAACAGGAATAAAATATTTCATACGCTCACATGCGGACATGCTTGCCAGTGACTAATAAATTTGAATAAATTTGTTAGTTGAAATAGGAAACGTACCATTTTAGGAGTATTAAGAGGACTTCCATTTGTGAAATTTCGTCATAAGTCTTTTGGGTGTTAAATTACGATGACTATCAGAGCATCTCGAAAAAGTTGTGAATACTTTACGATTTCCTCTATTTTCGGTCTATTTACCAGTTATGTAAAATCTCTTGTATGTGGATGTCAAAACCTTCAAAATAAGATAATTCTTAAAGGCATTCACGGAAATAGTGCGTTATGAGACATTCTTTCTAATGTATACGACCCGTTGGGTCATATTTGTAGAACTCACTTATTTCATTATGTTTGAGCGTTTTTTGCAATATTTTTCTTAATGTTCGACTCCGCTCTGAGATTGCGAATGCACAAACGAGTGGCCAAATGCATACTAAGATTTTGCGAATAATTATCAATTTTCAGCCCTTGCAGCTTCAGGTTTCCGTATTCATTCATAGTTTGTTGCCATGACAGAAATAATTGATGGCATGTCATTGCTTCCCATTTATATGCCTTTTGAAGTCCTCATTATCGAAGGGTAAAACAAAGAAGTCACACAAGTTTATTGTTGATTTTTTGGTACAAAACCTCCCGAATTTCGTAAATTGAATCTGTCTTGTTTTCCTTGAAAAATGCAATAACCTATAACTACACGTACCTGATTTTCATTTAAACAAAACCAGTCTTTCCGTTCACTGAATGAACATATTTACACTTTTGCTTGTTTAAATGAATGTTCTGTTATAGTACAACGCACAGAAACAAAATGTTTTAATCCGTGCATTTCAAAAGCGTAGGACAATTCATGGACGTAAAGAGATGTCCCATTTGGCTCAACGCGATATCACCCACGAAGACAAGGGAGAAGAAAATGGCCATTTCTGGCTTATCAACCGTCGTCAGTCAGTCATATCTAAGCACAGGTGGTGCCCCATCCAAGGCTCAAACCCATGACCTGTTCTTCATAATTCCAGCACTTTAAATATTGGCCAACGGGCTGGCTGCCTTGCCAGTTTAGATCGGGAATATTAATTATGATAGTTTGGGGCTCACTGACCGGTAAGGGGCTCACCTGAACTATTGTGCCTTGAGGGTCACACTGCAGACCCACAAAAAGTCGCATGACTGCTACTGATATAAACAGAACATGAATATTAACTATGGAAGATGGATGCTCATCGATCTTTACTGGACTCTTAGTTCATATTCCAGTTTTCAGTAATAACAAAAACAATTTGCATTCTGGAAGGTGGTCCTAAGACCCACTGCGGTAGAGAAGCCATACGCGACTGAATTCGAAAAAGGGTAAACTAAATCCTGTAAGTAATTGTTATTGAAAACTGCATTAATTTTTTTTAAATACCTCTCGGTTTTGCTAGTAATCTTTAAAATCCGTTTCGAGAATAAAGTTTACGATGATTACTGATAAAAGCAAATAAGCGAAATCGAGGAATCAGTCCAGAAAAAAAGTGTGGTTGCTGGAACGAGAATATTATTGCGAGATGCGACAACTACTGCCCATCAGAACGAGCGTCCTGGGTGGCTTGATAGAGAACTGAAAATGAAAATAAACACGAAGCATTAATTTTGGAGAAAATACTGCGAGCCTCAACAAATAACATATTTTAAAATGCATAAAACACAGAAAAACCAACGATGAAGACCTATCCTTAAAACCCAATGAGAATTTCAAACAAATTTGCTGCAAAAGGCAACACAAAATCCAAAGTGAGTCTACAGCTATCTCCGCAGAGAGGCAAGGAACGGGCATCTTTTCCGATGATTAAGATGACCGCGGGCATCAAAATTGCGGAGAACAGAGACAAAGACAAGTTCCTTCTACACTAATGATGCAATGTTACTTCATCCCTCCGAGGAGGATCTGCCGACTCCAAGCATTAGTAGCATTCTGTTTTCAGAAGTTCTGATGCGAAGGGAAGTATAGGAAATAAACGATTCGAAATCTCCAGGACCACATGAGATTCCACCCAAGCCTCTGAAATGACGCGCCAGTGAACTTTCTGCGCCTCTGTTAGTGAACTTTCAAGGTTCATTCGACTCTGGAAAACTTCCTATGGACGGGAAGCTGGCGCATATAACTCCCCTACATAAAAGTGTTATCCGGGATCCAGCGACAAATTACAGCCACATAAGCTTGACAGGCATCCTAGGCAAGGTAATGGAGAGGACCATTAAGAGCGAATTTGCGCAAGCCCTAGAGACTCATACATTTTTTTATCAAACTTTAAACAGAGGTTCTGAAAAGGAAGATCCTGCTGGACTAATTTTCTGCAATCTCTCCATAGCTGGACCCGAGCTCTTGAAGATAGGCACGCGTATCACATCACTTTCATTGACTTTCAAAAGGCATTCGACACTGCGCAGAACCAAAGGATTTGTATAAGCTATAAAGAATACGAATCAAGGGAAACCTCCTCAAATAGATTGTACGCTTACTCTTGGCTTGGCACCAGGTTGTTTTTATCGGCCTATTGAGGTAAATGTCTGCTGAGGTTGAGACTGGGGTTCCCAAGGGTTCAGTAATATAGCCAATTCTGTTCCTGGTATACGTGGATGCTTGCGGCAGGGACCTGGAATGTGAAGCGGCAATCTTTGCTTCCGAAATTAAAATCTGTATTGTAATTCGGAGCTCTGCCGACGAACATTGGCTGCAGACCATCATAAACTGGTTGGCAGAGTAGTCGAGTCAGTGGCATTTGCAGTTAAACGTCGATAGGTGAACAAGACTTCACTTAGGCAAGTCATCCAGATCAGCCGGCAGTAGAAGCTACTTTTTAAACTGTTCAGCCTTACAAGACGTGGAAACCCAAAAAAACCTTGTTATGCTGACAACCACCACTTTAAAACCATCTCTCACTGCTCCCGAGCGGCTAACAGCGCAATTTCTTTGTTATACGCCATCAGGAGAGTCTTTTGAATTTCGATGAAAATCTCTTAGCTAAAATTGTAGAAAAATTTATGAGGCTGCATTTGGGAAATGCTAATCAAGCACGGAGACCCTGAAAAGTTCAAGAGTCGAAGCTCCTTGCCACACCCGATCCGCCTAAAAATCTAAATATTTCCCCTTGTGTCATAGGCAAATGTGCTGGGATCTCCTAAAGACGTTCCGCATTGTGGAGGGATTGGATTGTTGCCTTATATTTGCAGACTTCTTTGAATTTGCTAACAAAACCCATCTACGGCACCATCCATTAACACTGCGCATTCAGCAGGTCAGGCTGGATGTGCACATGTTCTTCTTCTCTTCCAGAGTTGTCAAACCACGCAATGCTCTCCTTGCAGATTTTGTGAGGCCACCATCGCTGGAAAGCTTTAATAAGAACCTTGAAATATTTATTTTCAAAATGAGCTGGAGCAATGAGACTCATGCCACAATTGTCATAACTTATGATCTTCTTGGTACTTTATCAACCCACATAATTTCTCTGTATACCGCACTTGATTTCACGTTATAAAAAGGGAGCTCAAAGGCCCATGCCTATTTCCTTCAATAAAGTTAATTGAATGGAATTGCCCTTGCGTTTCCGAGACTAACTCGAATACGTCTGTAGCAACAGTCGCAGAAAATGGGAAAAGATGCACGACTGCAATTCCCCGACAAACACAGGCCTTCTACGATTGGCAGCAATCATGTTCATCCCGCGGATGAGGGAGCTTAATTTATGCAATGAATATTTGTCGGTCTGTACTCGAGTCGACAATGCCAGCTTCGAGGACATTATTCAGATGGTTATCTTCTAACAATTTAATTTCCCGTAAGTCTTGGCATTCCAAATGGTTTCAAAGGCAGTCACTTGCCACTTTTGCCCCAGCGGTGACTACAGGTCCTTGAAAAACTTAACCATCCTGGACCATTATCCTACTTCGAATCTTCAGGATTTTGCTGATGCCACATATGGTAAGTATAACTTATCAAATACCGAACTGATCTGTGCGTTCCGCCAAATCCCCATCGCCGTGGAAGATATTTCGAAAACGGCTCTCAACTCCTCCCTTTGGTTTATTTAAAATCCTGGCTATGCCATTTGGTCTCCGCGACGCCAACCCGAAATTGAAAGGTAGAGTGCTTCACGGCCTGTTATTTGTCTACACCAACGATGACAACCGCTTTCCTGCCAGATCCTCCGCAAAGCGCCCAGTGAACATCCTACGATGGTTCTTGACCACCTTCAAAAATTTGGTGTCGTCCTCAACTCATCCAAATGCGTTTTCGACGTTGCTTCTATCGTGTTTTTTGAACACTTTGTCGATTCCACTGGCATCCATCATCCTTGAAATTCGCGACCGTCAATGAATACCCACCTCAAACTGCCAAGTGTCAACTGCAGCGCCTTCGTTTCACGGTGAATTTCTACCGCCAGTCCCTTACAAAATGTACCGGCACAATTTTGCCGCAGACGAATTTCCGGTCAGGTTCCAAAGATCCTTTCCACGACCTCGATCACCCACCTTCCAGCACAGAGGCTCTCGGAGCTGCCTAGTCGTAAAATACCTGGAGAAGTTACAATTCCAGCCGAAATCTATAAGGCGGTCCACAAGCCATAGAAAAGCTTACTTCGCAGTTGCATTTGATGTAGCGACAAGGACAAATCCCACACCCGAGTCTCCACATCATCAGAAATAGTGCATCTTTTATCGATAATACGCTAAATGCAACACACATCGCTCATCCTCTCGCAGATTCTGAGATTAATTATGTTTTTAAAAGTAGTGAATGGGGACATCCTCCCCAAATCCCAAAATGCAGTAGATCATCCCTGGATGTCACATGCAACCTGGGCCGGAACAACGCACCAGAAAGGTTTCTGACAGACCTCAGAGCTGTGGTAGATCGCTTTAGTTTTATATAACCCACGCCACTGATGAGAGAGAACAACCATAAAGGCTCATTACTGAGAACGGGAGAGCTAGACAGAGACGCTTGCTCATGTATATAAGATACACTGATAACCAATCTCAACATAAAAGCTGTCCAACCGAAAAATCTACAGTTACATCGCAATTAGACTTGTCTTTGGGTTGGTCGCAGAGCTGGTGCTGTTGCCGCCTTAAAAACAGCAACACAGATCCATGTGAGGCTGTTACGCAAGATCTGTTGAGATGCGGAAACTGTTTTTTTTCAGACTGAAGGTAGGACAGGAAGCTTGCCACCTGCATAATACAAGACCGTTAAGGAGATAGTCATCAGGTTAAAATGACGTTTTGGTTTCAAAAATGAAAGCCAGGTCTAGAACCGATTCCCAGAGATGTGAGCAATAATTTTGCAATTTATTAAATCGGTCGAATAATTATTTCGATTAAAAAAGGGGTTGCGAAAATAACTGCTGGGCGTGATCATGGCCAAGTATTAACGGCTCTGTACAATAAGGACAGCATCTGGACTGAATTCAACAGAGAAGACAGGTCAGACGATGACACGAAGGACAGAAGAGTGGACGGGAACAGGCCGCGAGGTAGCTCTGGGTTCGCTGCTTCACAAGCCTGGGAGAGCTAAGGCAACCAGGTTTCAAAGCAAAAATGATGATGGGTGAACATCAAGACAGACAAATAAAGAAGATGTAGAGGTAGGGGGTGGGCAGTGAACCATCCAGTCATGAAGACACGACTAGACAACGCATTTTGCATAAATGGCAGTAAAAAGGATGGTGAAAGACCTATTGCTGAGGAGGTACGAGGAAAACCAGGAGAGGGATACAGCTCCCCGGTCAGGGGGAAAACAAGATGGGGAAGACGCAAGTACAAAATGCCACCAGAGGACTTCATACGGCTCCGACTTCAACAAAAACTACCATAAAGTTAGTTAAAACCGCGTGAAGAAAGGTCGTCTGTAGTAGCGTGTAAAAAACTGATCACCAGATGCGGGATCAAAGTCTTCACCAGACGGACTGACACAGACATCACTGTCACTGCGTAGACTGCCTGTCGGCGAAGAAGGCATATTAGATCGACTGAGGTTCGCGGTGGTGCCGGGGATGTCAGGAGAGCCGTTGCCGCCACCCCGGCGGTCGGTCGCGTGGGGTGGGAATAGATCCATCGCGGCGCGCTGAATACGGTGAGAGAGTGTGGGACGGTGGCGTTCAACAGTCACCACGGGGAGCTGTACCAGCTGGAGGGGTGTCTTGGAGTCGCGAAGTGCACTGCTCAGATTCAGAATCTAAAAGAGTGAGGAGGGACCGTGTGCACGAAGTGGTGACCCGTGGTGTACCCGCATGTGATAAAAAACCGAGGAACTAGACTGGTACTTTTCAAAGACTGAAGGCAGAGGTACCGCGTGTGAAAACCAGATTACTCCCGACTTCTAGCTCGATCTAGACAGGTATACACAGGTGTGTGATTCGAGAGATTCTAAAACCGTAAAGTATTCTCCCACTTGATCAGATACCTATAAGTTATGGGTAGATCGAAGCAAGTCTTGCTGACAGATTTACGAAGAAGCAGCTATTAGACCCCGATGTCTTTTCAACTTCGTCAAACAGGTAACTGGTAAGAAACCATGCGTCCCTGTGCCAGAATTTGTCCGACAGAAAGAATGCGTGCGGATTCTTCCTGACACGGTAACCTGACCTCAGTGCTATTCCCCCATTAGAGAAAAGTACATTTAACTGAAGCTGCAAACGAGCAGAATACATGTGCAATGAAAAACCTTATATTACAAACTATTTCTATGATCAGGCATGTGTGTCAGGGGCCATAAATTCGTAGACACACTAAAGTAGAGATGTCTGGCAAAGCATACACTACATAAAATGTTAATTTTAAGAGACAAAAGACCATCGAAACATATTACACATATCAGCCTATGAAATAAAACTAACCATGAACATTTGCACACAACCTTTTTGAGACGACCCACAGTAAAAAAAACAGTATCCTCAGAGAAAACAGAAAAGGCGGGCCCAGTTTCTAGCGACTACGACGTGCACGGGGGGCAATGAGTGTAACAGATGACAGTAAAGGTTAGCTGTGAAGTAAGTAGCCTATGAGAAAAGAACAGCAATACTGTTCTCCCGCCAAAAGAATGCCTTCATTCGTTCGAGCTTCCACACGCTCACCGTAGTCCATCGGCAGAGATTAAAACAACAAGCAACAGTGAAAGGGGGTTTGGACCAATCAAACCTCAGTGACGTCAGTCTTGAGGTGACTTCGCAGGGCTCTGTAAACCGGCGCCAGATCGATATATCGACTAAGAGAGTAATAATCAGAGACCTAGGCGTCAATAAATTCGCCGTTTGTCCCGCTTTTGGCGTGGGCGGTTATCTTCGTGGCTTCAAAGTTAAACTTGTGACCCATTTCGTGGGTGTTAGCGATCACTTGATAATCCGCCACCACGTCTAACAGCCAGCTTGTGTTCGTGTATGCGTGATCCAAGCATGCGTCCAGTCCGTCCTAAGTAGGTTTGAGGACAGTTTAGACACGGGATGCGATACGTTACACCCAAATGCTCACTGGGATTCGATCAGTCTTTGGTTTTCATTACCCTGCTCTACATGGTAGCTTTGGACTGGTGTACAAGTAATTATGTTGCTGTTTTTGTTGCCGCTTTTATCTCTAACGGTGGATATCAGAAAGCGTTGGAAAGCTCACAAGAATAAAGACAATTCCGGCGAGTGAACAGTTTTCCTCTTCTTTATTTATACATACACCTGGAATGCGAACATTCGCCTCAGCAAGTAGCCTCTCAGAGCTGAAGAATAAGAGGTTGCGCACCAGCAACATCAATAATACCATGAAATCCCGGATTGCGATCCGGAATGGCGACAGTCTTACTAGACAAGCAAAGCCCGATGATGGAACTGTGACACGGCGACTGTGAAAAGCCATTAAATAAGGTTATTTCCCATCATTGCCTAGTGAACCATACAAGGATTGAGTGGGAGCCAATCCATGATCGCCCAGCTTGCTTACAAATGAAGAGATTCGTTCTCACATGCACATCGTTGTCTACTACACGACGAATTACTATTGCAAAAGTACTAAAACCCAAGACAGTCATAGCTTTTTACGAAGGAATTCGGCTTCACTTATCACCTAAAATCCAGCGATAAGGTAGTGGCTATCAATCAGGTGGGCAGATAAGAAATGTCTCGGATTTACTTCGTAATACCGCAATGACTGAATTAGATCTAGAACCTTACAAATGTCTAATTAGATGGCTCGGGTAACGTCTTTTAACAGTGGCTTCTTTCATCCTCCGCAAGAAAATCACGAAAAGTCGGTAGGTTCTCTGCATCGAGTGACTGCTGATGACTATTGTCCACCTCTAGCCCACACCCTGTCGTGTGACTCTTATTCGGACGTTGGACTGCTAATCCACACTGATAGGTATTCCGAAATGACGCCGTGACAATCAGCACCCGACGGTTGTCTGCGCTTTGGAAATCGCTTGGGTTTTCGATTCTGTTCATCGTGATTCTTGTTGCGACTACTGCAGTTAGAATACGTACCAACAACAACCATCGTTGAGATGACCAGAGCCTACTACAGTCTTGCAACTGAACGAGTTCTGGTCCACAACAATCTCACGCAATTCTATAATATTCAGTCCGACATTCGCTAAGGTTTCGTGTTGCTAACTATCCTGCTTGGCTACGCAACTGACTCGGTTCTTGAAAGGCCCCTGTGTGGTTCTGCCAGCGCAAAATCAGCATCCGTGCACCGGATGACCTTGGACGCACTGACGATATCGTCCTGCTAACGTCAAGCTATCGTGATCTACAGAAGGTATTTTCACTGGTGAATGAGGTCGCCAAAATAGCCTGTTTATTTATGAGCGTTGTACAAACCAACGTGCGTTAGAATTACATCGTTGGCTGGGAGAAAGCACCTCTCGGGATTGATGGCTGTGATTGAAGATTTGCAAAGTTCCAAAAACTTCAAAGGAGACGGTGTTTAACACTCACTTATTATGGTTCGAATATTTTTAAAAGTTTATACACTTCCCTTCAGGAGGTACAACGCAGGCCTATGGTGAAACATTCGTCTCCGTGTAAAGTTTTAGTACACTAACAAGCTTTCCGAGTCTCAAACATCTGTGTCAAACACAATGAGTGAGAAAAGCATCGCCTCCCGAAAGGATGCTGTTTACCATCGTTAGAAAGATTATATGAACATCGGTGAGTGCCCATGCGGGCAGTCTCCGTGCGGTTATGAGTGCAATGGCTCCTTCTTAATGTGACCTCAATGGCACTCCAACTCAGTTGGGATCCTAGCCACCCCTTCTTTGTGTTGTTGTGTTCTTGTTTGTGTTGAACAACAGTGCGTGGGCCTGCACCCTCTCCCATCTCCGTTCGTCTTGACTCTGTCTTGACACCGGGCCCAGGTGGGGAGTGGAACAGAGTGAGGTAGGTGCAGTGAAAGTCTACTCTCACTATAATCCAGCGCAATTCACCGTCAATGAACCACCTTGTTGTGGTGCATACGATGGACACCGGCGAAAGCGACGATCGAACAGCCCAGTGCTGGGCTCCACGTGAAGACAGGAGGCAACTGGAGGTATTTCCCATCGTTTAATAGGAATTTGCGCCCATCTAAAAGCGACAAGTTAACCCGCGCAGGATCTCCCGTAGGACGTGCTATTGGCTATGAAGCCTTATATCAAACCGTGGTGGTCTCACACATGGTGCAAATTAACGAACACCTACAACTGCACATCTCGCAACAATGACGCCAAAAAGGCCGGCTAGGCGCGGGGCCCCATCAATAGGCGTCATCTTTCCAGCTATAGGTGTGGCTCGCGAGCAAGCATCACATTGAGCCCTTGGCGGAATGCTGTAAGTGAAGCAGATCTAACTGTTGTCACCTCCTGCAACACAAAGAAGCGCGGAGACAGGACAGGGGCTGACTTCTTGCCACTGAAATAGCGGACAAGATAGCGAGAAATAAAACGGCGTACCTGGCCCCGCATCACACTTATCTGCTTCTCAAATGTCCTTCGGTCAAATCCTGGATCAGTCTGAAAGAGAAAAAAAATTCGGCTTAACGCAATCTAATGGCACACCGTTTATTGGATAGGTAGGTTGAGGTATTTAGAGGCAGCAAATACCCACGTCACAATAAGTTATCAGGTTCCCGAGTGAATCACAGTCTCCCTCTCGAGAACATTTAAAGTAGCCAAATGTTGATGAAAAAGAGAAAAAAAACATTGTCCTCGCTTTTATAGCTGATGTCGACATTTCGCCAGGAATGGAGTTTCCGGGCAAAAAATAAAACCAGTTTCAGTAAAGGAGCATATATCTCAAGCAGATTGGATACTGGACACGAATATGCCAACTGGGAGAAATAATTAAAATCTAAATGCCCTAGGGGAGAAGACTGGTTTGTATAGTAAGAGCATTGGTCAGACTTGGCTCTGCAAATCCTATGTGGCTGCTTTACTATAGTCTGTCAACTGTTTAGGGCAGGCGAGGGAGATCACACGCCCGTCGCGCAGATCAGACAGCCACAGATTCACGCCAGGTTAGCTCTCGCTAAGACTATCCGAGATGCGGTCGTCAACAAGAAATGAGTTCAATCGAAAATAATTTTGCATGCTTTCGCCGCCAGTTCAGTGCAGTTGACTGGTTCTCTTCATGAGCCAATGCGCCGTCTTTCGTGTGAGACTGGATCGGAGATATGTACTCGAGGAACAGGGTGCAAGTTTTAGCAGTCAGGCACATCCAGACGAGCAACATTTTCTGCGTGCCGAGGCCAGGTCTCACATCTTCACATAAGGATTTCCTTGAAAAAGCCTCGTATATTCTTGGCTTGCTTTTCTGACCAAATCTCCTTGTCAAGCCACGCTTATCAGCGCTCCAAGATTGATTCGGTGTCATATAACATGGTACGACCCTAAGAAAAGTGCATTGTGAATCGTCAGGCATTCGTACCACGGCCTCTTCAGTATCGTCGAGATCAAGAGTGGATTTTATATTCCGAATCTCTTGGAAAACCGTTCTCCTTGGTGAGACGAACAAACGGGATGTGACTAAGTGAATGGGACCTAGTACGCTGAACGCTAAAATAATGTCTAAAAGGGACATGAAAATGAAATGCATTTAAACGGCACCAAAGCCCCCAGTGGTCTTTGGAGCTGGCAGATACTGGATTCGGAGTGACGAGCAAATGAACTGAGGGCGGGCATCAGCAAAGGGGAATCCGAAAACAGAGAACATTTCAAGAAAAGAAAGTCCAGTCTCCAAATACGCTGAGGTGAAGACTGTTGGAGGAGTTCACGAGCAGCATGGAAGATTTAAGAAAAAGCACATTGACCGCCACCGTGGTGGTCACGCGACGCCAGCACGTGTTTCGGGTGGGTGGGGGTGAAAAAAGGCCTGATTACAACAAACCACTAAACGATGACAAGTAATGGGGGCGGGTGTCAGTAATGGAAGAAATAGGGTAAACTTTGTTGAAAAAAACTACTTTTACACGAAATTTCCAATGAAAAATCAGGAAAATCGGAAGAGGATGGGGGGGGGCAAGGGGTACACAGCAAGTAAAAGGCACAGGGGCGGTTATCTCTGGCCGAGTTGTCCTTTTAAAATCAGTCCTGAAAAATCACGGGGAATCGAATGACACAACGATCTCCGCAACACTAAGCTATTACGCAGCATACACCCGTCTGGCAGGTCTTGTCCCCTTAAAAAGAAGAAGTGGCAACACACTGGCTCGCGCAGGCCGCAGCGAGGTGCGGAGTCAATAGTTAGGAGAAAACTCGTCTATAGTCCTCTGGGCCACGTCTTCTCACTGAAACCCGATGACAACTGAACTGAAATAATAGGAATGTATGAAGCATTGTGACATGCATAGGTCGAGGTAAGAGAAGATGGAATATGTGACACTTTTGGAAGACGAGGAGGAAAGGCGATATGATACAGGTCTTTCTTGCGTTAATCGAATTCGAAAAAATCGAGAATCTTCACAAAAGAGTGGTTCTCGTTGGAAATCATGGAAGAACGTAATGAATAATATCGAGTCAAGAGGATTTTTGGTCAGAACCTGGGTCAGTGTCCTTAAATAACGGTAAGAAATTATATGGAACAAAGCTCTTTCGGGGACGGTTGTGAGAAAGTTTCCGGTGAAAGGGACCCAAACCCAGAGTCCAGAAGTTCAGTTGGCATGCGAGCGGTCACTAATGACAAATCCGCCACAAACAGTCATTTAAGTCCTTATTTTTTCATCAGTAAATATATTCTGATAACTGATTGCTTGACAATATACAATGACCTCAAATGAAACCTGGATACTATCGCGAAGCGCAGCAAGTGTGTTTTTTGCTGCGTCAACCCCGCCACCAATTGAGAGAAGGGAATTGACTGGCACTGGGATTAGATCCAGTGCAGTCAGCGCCCAGTACGAGGCTTAAATTGCGGTAGTTGCCACATTGCATCTTACCGTCCCTTTCAGGGACAGAAAAACGAGCGATAAAAACGCAGTCGGTTCATCTACTTCAGGGAAAGAAGGAATGTGAACGATTTGGTATCTTATACACACCAGAGGGGACCTCTGTCTGTTCAAGCGACTCGACAATACAGGACGTCAGGACTGAAACCGTGCATGCAGATTTCAGAAGAGAGGTCACCTCATCAGGACGGCTCAGCATTGCATCTTCCGGTAGAGGTCGGCAGGCACACCTCGTGGATCAGCGATGGAAGAAATGTTGCTTCGAAGGAGAACGACGAAATTGGTGGGTGGAAGCCCGTGTCGAAATACATTTGTATCGATAAATATCCCTCTTAAGAATTGGCCGGAGTACAGTGAGGGCACAGATCGTGAAATTGCATGAAAGGCAGAGCCTTGGTCTCCAAATATCTGCGTAAAACTATCGAAACTTCGGCATGACAAGGTGGTAGCAACGAGGGATGGCGAGAGAATAAACGTAATTTTGAAAGTATATTTACGAAATTTTCGAGAGTACTGAGTTATGCCGGCAGATGTGTTAAATTAAACCTGAATGAGACAGCAAAATCCCCTCGTTAGGCGCTCCTATTACTTCCGAGAGGCTTCCTTTAGGTATTCTCAAGCATAAGGTAACCATCACCAACGAGATACCGCAGTGTGTTAAGTCCGATATAAATTGGTTTAGTGAGGTTTTCATTATCGGCTAATAGTTCAACCCCGCCTTCTACGTTATTTCTGACTTTATCAAGTAAATCAACCCTTTTTCAACTGTGGGTGGCCATTCTGAGAACCAAATTCTATTATTTTTTTTCCCTGTTGGCTTTCTTACCTCTTTATAACCTTGTGCAGATCTTCTCCTGAATTACTTAATCCTGTAAATAAGCGCAAACTTCCGATGAACCTGGATAACTGGCAATGTGCAGACACTTTAAAAACATTACCTATTGGGCTGGGTAATTTATGTTGGATGTAATTTGTTTTTGAACAGTTCACATCTGTGGACTTGCGATGCATCTACCTCTCTGTTTCGCTCCTCCACCTGGGCCCGGTGTTAAGACAGAGTCTAGAAGACCGAAGTTGTGAGAGGGTGCAAGCCAACGCACTGTGGTCCGCCACAAACAAGAACAAAAAAAGAGGGTCGGCTCGTATCCCAACTGAGTGGGAGTGTCATACAGTCTGCATTTAAGAGCTATTACAGTGACTCTCAGTCCGCCAGTCAACCACTCCGCACAAAAACACTGGGTTGACCGCGCGGCCTGAGTTATCCCGTCAGTTTCGAAGCGACGGCTTTTAGCGCACCGTGATAGTTTAAAGTGCCTCGGATTGTTTATAGGGAGGAAAAGGCGCTGAGCCGTCGCCCTCACTCTCTCTCCAACCCCCAGCATCAGGTCACCGTCCGAGCCGGTCAATTGACTGATTTGGAAGTGGATGCAGTGGCTGACAAGACCGGCAAACCGGTCTTTGTGCGCCACAAAATGACTTGGCCCCCTTAACACCCACCAGGATTACCAAAATCAGGGGTATGAAGGAGCCATCACCGTCTGACCCCAGTCTACTGGTCAGCCACTCAATGTACAACACAAACGGGAACTAATGGCGTGAAATTGTATATAGCGTCAGTTGATTGCCTTTCAATCCACGGCGTCTAGAGAACCGTGATAGTCTAGTGCATCGAATTGCAATGAGGGATATATGCGATGATGGTGGGGAGTAATGTGTGTGTGTGTGTGCCCCCTAAACGGGCCACGTGGTAGATGCGTTGGACCAACACGGGGGCCACATTAGGGCACGGCAGGCGTTATTCGGGTTGCGCTCCCATAACAAATGCCGAACATGGAGGTGTGGTGGCACGCCTTGGGGCGGCTAGGGCTTAGGGGACCCAGCCGCGCCAGCCAACTGCGTCCTCTCCCGCCTCCGGTCTTCTTGACTCTGTCTTGACACCGGGCTCAGGTGGGGGAGGAGAGAGTGCGGTAGCTGCAGCGCAAGACTACTATCACTTAAAACTAATTCACGCTCAAGTCACCGTCCCTGCACCAACCTTCCATGGAGCATACGGTGGACATCGTCGGACTACGACGGTCGAACTGTCGTGTTAAGTCCGATTCACGCTGGTTGAGCAAACAGCACGCAGGCTGTTCGGGGGAGATGAGCCTTAGGCCAACAATTAATGTCGTCTTGAGGTGGGTTGACGAGACCTTGCTACTGCTTCATGGTGCAAGAGAGTGAGGCAAACTCAGAGTGACCTTTCTTCGCTCTAATAAAACTGTCGTGCTTTTGAGCTGTAAACACGCCAAAAGTTGTGGCTTAGACTTGGTAATTCAGTCATTAGAACTGAGAGTTGAGTTGTTGTGATGGCACCCTTGTAAAATGGCCTATTAGCAACCGTTAATGATGCAAGATCCGATTGGTAAGTTTATTCCGTACGGGTAGATGGGAGTGCACATACACGGCAATCGGATATGACGAAAGACTGCGATAATATTTTCAACTCACAACGGTCGGCAAATATGCTCGCTTTTGGTTCATTTACGAAATAACCACTTCAATCGCCTTGTGCTTCTCTTCTAATATGGTAACGTAGGTGTTAGGAAAAGCTGCGCAAGCAAAAGCACTAATTGAAGCTGTAAAATGATGTTAAAAAGTAGAGACAGAATCGGCGGTGCTACTATAGGGTGATTCCCACCCTAATACCTACTGATCAAAAATCAGGACCGAAGTTAAAATAGGTCGACTTTACCGCAACAATTAAATCTGAATTAGATAACAAAATGTAAGCTCAAAATACTGCTTTCATATCGCGCAGGATTGCTACGAAAATGGTATGTATCTCCTTTAAAAACACACCAGAAGTGTTCATCCAAATGCCTCTGAAATAAATACTGTGTAACTCGGCGATTTTTCTTCAAAACTGAAACTTGTTGTCTAACCAAGTCCTCTCGATTTGCTAGGTGTGCATAAATGTATTTGGAGCAGCGTAATCTTCCTACTGGTCGACAATTTTGTGATCATACTCGGCCTGATTATGTCGCCGATAAACTGGCCATTCGTCAGAATGTATAGTTGAACCTGCTTCTACCTCGCGTTCAAGGATGAGGATAAAATTCGGTGCATCTCGCTTGTGTATGTAGAAGAACCTAACATCGGTACCCTGACACGACCAACAGACCCATGGACCATCAATGCGTGGGGCGTGGTTCCGATAATTCTGTACTGGATCGGCATCACTTTTTTTCAGCAGCTGCATCTCCTCCTAAAGGAGAGCAACAATTATACTTACGGCGCCCTGCAAATTTGGTCTCCTCGATTGGTATTGGGTTTTCCGGTGTTCCATTCAGCTTTCCTCTCCTAGCAACAGATACCATTTTGAAGCAGGTTTCCCAGCAGTAATTAAACCAGTCTATCACAGTATTTGGGGGTCTACCAGTAAGCGTTTGCACTTCTTCCAGTGGCATTTCGTAGCTCCAAAGATAAAAAATTTTTCAGAGCTTAAAAATACAGTGAAGATCTTCAATTCAAAGCACACTAGCGGAAGAATAGTTCCCCTTTCATACTAAGCGAACAGACTGACAACCCTTTCTTATGCACCTCCATATCAGCATATTCTGCTCACAGAAATTCTTCTTCATGAAGATCACCGGCCCATCACACTAGCGGCAAGTTTTTTCCTCAATATCGGGGGATTTATGGTGACGCTGCTTCTTCACTGTGCACCACTTCAGGATAAAACTCGTAACAACATCTTCAAGGGTATGCTGAAGTAGGAACAAAAATGAAGGTAGGAATCATGCTATTGTGGCACGGAATCGACTTCCTAGCCGATGGAGCTGACCTTCTCAAAATTGCCTCATGAATGCTATTTTTCGTCTGAGTAGTGACAAGGATAAACAGGGAACATACGAAAGTTTTCGACTGAAATACCACCCAGCAACAAAACGAGCGTAAGTTAAAAGGAGCAAGCAAGACTGGGAAAAAGGTATTAAAATAGGAAGTACTCACTCTAAAGAGGAAGTAAAGGTCGCGAACAAGCCCATTGATGAACTCCGAGTCAATAATTTTGGGAAGTATAAGATCACGAATTTGGTCTGAAAACGGAACCTTGGCCATAGGAAGCCACGCCCAGTAGAACGGATCTAAGGTCAAAAATGTATTCTTTTAAGAATCCTTTTCGCCTTGCAAGAGAACTGAAAAATGAGGTTGTATAGAACATAAAAACACGCGCACAACCACAAGGCATATCGAAAGGTAATACTGACGAAGAAAATGGCGACTGAAATAGCCGGTTATGGTATAAGTGCTGATACCGGCCATCCATGCCCTAACCACTGGTCGCAAAGACCCGGGACTTCATGCCCCATTTTAACTGGGAGGACAGGTTAACGCCATTCTCACGGCAAGAAAAGCGATTCGGGAAGCGCACAAATAAAGCGCAACTGTAAACAGCAGTAGACTAACAGAACGGAAAAGCTGGCTAGGTCATCACGGTCAGCAAAAACTGCGAGACACAAACTGGCAAATCAATGTCATCATGGAACACAAAATCAGTGAAAAAATACCAATCAAAGGAGTCGAAAGGGCAGACCCAAAATACGCAGGCGACGGTGGAGGAAGACATGTACTCATTTTGTACAGCGAATTTCGTCTTGCAACGCTAGTTAGGCAAAAGAATTAAAGTGTTGAGCAGACAGGATGCAAACAATAGAGAATAAAGGCCTCGAAATGCAGCCGGCTGTACACGTGGAGGTGCAATGCCACTGCGTGCTGTGATCAAACGACCACGGTCGTCGAAAGTACCGCTTCAGTCGGTTCTGTGTTGCAGTCGATCAACTGTAGGCCCCCAAACGCAGCTAAACCAGACGACACATTAATTCCGAAGACCAGAGTACCAGAGATGCATTCAGCGTCATCGCTTGCTAATGGTGACCCATGACGTCGTCATCAACCAGAAACGGGTTCAGATAAAATATATCCTGTATTATTTCAAAGTCACGTGAACGCAGCTGACAGGTGGTTCCGTTCGTGAGGGATTTTAGTCCTTCAATTCGAAGAAAAGAGCGCAAGGATCAGCAGTCATAGACAACAAAGTAAAATATTCTGGGAGTCGACGCCATGTCCGACGTCCTCACATGCGGATCGCCTTGACGGAAGTCTCGAAAATTCGTAGATTGCCTTTCTGACCGCTCTTGTGCTAGTTTTATAGGATTTGACGGCTGAGCCGATGACCACCCTACCTTGTGCATCTTGCAGAAATTTTTACTCAGTAGCTTCCCACTAGGTCAAAAGCTTTACCGTTTATTGCGGTCAAATTAATATCATCTACCGTGAAAGCCAAGAAGACCAGCTTTGCTTTGGAGGAACTTCTGGTTGACAGCACAAGACTGCTCGCATCACAGGCAACCCAAGCGTCAGGGACTTGCATAGTGCACTTACGAGCTCTGTACGGCACGATCGCCACAAACTTTAAAAGTGCTCAAGATCTTGAAGGAGTTTCGGTCAGCAGAGACCAGAAGAGATTGTACCCGATGTTGGTCCTTTGATCCGTCTGCCTTGACTATCACTAAAGACTAAAGCGCAGGCAGCCGGGCTCCATCTGTAGAGGCTGTTCTTACATCGGAGCATGGTTGTGGCAGAATCCCACCACCTATCTAAGAGGTTCTGGTGAGCGGGGAAGCAAAATTAAAGACTCAAACACCCCACGCAAACCGTATTTTAGTGAAAGCCTATAAATTATGTTGATTAATAATAGTTGACGGTCTACACAACTTTTCGGGCTAATAAAGTGAGCAACAGCAACATAAACCTTGTTGACATGTCCGCAGCCGTCTTCTTCAATCGCCTATACTCAATGTGCGCAATGTGCGAATACAAACGAGTCTGGACGGTTTTAGGCCTGGGCAGGGATGTGCCACACAGCCCTTCTTCTCCCTTCGTCAAACACTCAAACAACGCCAGCACTACAATCAACTGCTTAATCGTATTTGTTCTGTAGCATTCGCGCTTGACTCTGTCCCACGGGATAAGCCGTGAGCGAGGACGCTAAATGAAGATACGTTATCACAAATTTATTGTTCGACTCAAACCTTCTATTACAGGTCACGTAGCAAAGATTGTGTGTGTGTGTGTGTGTGTGTGTGTGTGTGTGTGTGTGTGTGTGTGTGTGTGTGTGTGTGTGTGTGTGTGTGTGTGTGTGTGTGTGTGTGTGTGTGTGTGTGTGTGTGTGTGTGTGTGTGTGTGTGTGTGTGTGTGTGTGTGTGTGTGTGTGTGTGTGTGTGTGTGTGTGTGTGTGTGTGTGTGTGTGTGTGTGTGTGTGTGTGTGTGTGTGACTTCTTTGATGTCACGCCCAACGTCCTTTGGAGTTGTGTTCTTTGCTTACTGCTGTCCAACAAACGATGGCTGTACACACCGATATTACAGTCGCGACCTCAATATTACGGATTTTAATTAACACTCGGTGACAAAGTTGAAGAGCTCCTTTGCCGACATGTGATAGGCGATAGCCCAGGTGAATGCGAAAAAAAACAATTCCTCGAAATAAAACTTAGGAGAGATGTGTCAGGTACAGAGAGAGAATGAACTCTTGAGCTAGAAGGCAACTTCTGCCGACTTGTATCAACATTTCCGTGGAACGGACAAGGTTGGGAGAGGCGCGCAGTCTTCATCCGACGGTGTCGAACCTTTGGAATTGGCCTGCGCTCAACCTGCAGACGTTTACATAAGAATACGGAAGCGTACAGCCAGAGCAATCAAAAACTGTTATTTTCCCTGAAGTATACGATCAACAGATGTTACGCTAAATGTTTCAGAGTAGAGTAAAACACTTGAGCTAGACGACAGCTTCTGCCGAATTGAGTCAGAAATTCTGTAGAACGGAAAAGATCGGAGAGGGGCGCGTAGTCCTGCTACGGAAGCCTACATATGCATGAAAAATACACCCACATCCGTCATTTCCTTGGAAACATACGATGAACCGCCAGTAAGTTAACTTTATAAAATCCTTCTCTTTGATTCCTTCGTCATCGTAGGCTTTTATGGCGGGTCTCCATTCACCCTGTCAACTGCCTTCTTCGCGATGACCAGAGCATGTTTTCGGCTGACCCGAAACAGAAATTTTAAGCGATGTCATCTCACCTGTATAGGGACAGCGAATAAGCTGTCAACTGAGTAAGCGGGTTGACTTGATAAGGGCGGAGCGTAAGTACCTGTTAGGATCTTTGGTGCCGTTAACTACAAAAATTAATTGTCATAGTCACCAGGACTTTGCTTTTTCCTTACCATAACCCCTTAGAATAAAAAAATCGGGTTACTTTGGTAAAACGCTTCGGAAAAGCTACGTCAATTTCAAAGTTCAAGCGCTTTTCTTGTGCCGAGTTTCCTGCAAGGCCTGCAAAGTGACGGAGAAACCGGCTTGTCCAACAATTTGTGTAATTCGTTATAAGTACGACGTAGCAGTGTACCTTTCTGCGTTGCGGAAACCGCATGTCTATCACCATATGACATGCACGTTTTTAATTTGCCAACCACCACGTGAAGCGGAACCAGAAGGCAGTTGAGACAATGCAATCCGAGGGCCTTGAAATTAACAAGGTTTTGAACGGCGGAGTTGTTAACAAAACGAATGAGAGGTTCAATGTCACGTTCGTGAAATTATTGGGTGGAGTGAGGGTGCGGGGGCGGATGTAGAATAACAAGCACTTGTGGGCCTCAGCGTATAGCAAATAGGTTCAGTCAAGCGCTGATGTGCATGGTCATTGCAGATGACTGAACGTGTTCTAATTGCTACGCCGAATTGTGAATGGCGAGACACGTAGCACCAGTGATAAAAGTACAGAAATAAAATACAGTGCTTGCATGCAAAAATTGAAGGAGTGTTTTCAAGGTCGCTTCTGGCTTACGTAAAATTATCGGTAAGCCATACTTCAACTCCAGGCCGCAAATATCGGATACTTAAATCCAGTAAGACGCGGGAATAGGAACCACCGCAGTAATCCAGGTGGCCTTGCACTAGATTTCAGCAAGGACAACTATTCCCAGGTCGTACCAAAACACAACTGCCTTTACCTGGATTGGCATTAACTCGGGAGAGGAAATAAATATCCTCGCTTCTCCCAATATACACAAATAGAGAAATAAAATCAAATAATCGAATCTCATAAACAGAATAGCGGCCTGAACTTGTCCGCCGGGCAAAGACAGAGAACTGGTTGTTATAAAAGTCTTGAATTTTGAACCTAAAATCATGGACCGGACGTTACTTGTCATTAAACAGGATCTCGGCTTTAACACGAGCTTCTTTTCGAACAACTGCAAATACTCCATTCTATAAAGCCGAATAATTAAGTAGTATGACATTGTTCCATTGAGGTTCGGATACCTTTTATAGAGAAGGTGCTCGACAATATCCTATTTGCATCTATTTAGTAGCAAATTGAGTTTCCTTTAAATTTATAACTTGAAGAAAAAGTACCTTTCAGCTTTAAAACAAGCTTCTAATTAGGAGATTTATTAAGACCGTGAAAATTTCATTAATAAAGCATAGTTTATGTCCGTTTATTCATGCTGCTTATGAAGTAGACAACATGGATCACATCCACTATAAAAGTTTATGAGCACTATGTAACTTCATCCTAATAGCGTAGAGAAATATGTGAGCATGGTTAACGGAATTTTTTTAAAACAAAAGCTACCCTTCCTTCAAGCATAAAAAGCGAAGAAGACGTGATTAGCTACCAAACGCGTACAAGGAAAATTATATTACTGCATGTTTTCTACAACAGATATTCGAATTTCTAGGAGAAGCGAAAAGCAAGGAAAAAAGCCTATTCCTTAAGTAGCCATTTTTAGAGCGGGTTTTGCAGGCGGCCGGAATGATGCTCGTTTAAAAACCGGAATGCCGACGATTAGCGGTTTGAGCTGACAGATTAAACAGCGGCTTTACGCTAGGCTGGCCGTTGCGCCCGATGACAACACACACACAGTCGGACCGATTTTGCCACCGCAGTGGAAAATAGTGAATTCAGGGGAAAAACATGCATAAATGCTGTGTAATTTCCTCGTGCCACGAATCAATTTCCTGACAAGTCATCACTGCACCCTCCGGACACTGGTGGTCCTCATCGCTTGAACTGGACAAACTATATACCTACCGAGAAAGTGAACTAGCTGAGAGAGTAGAGTGGTGTCTTGTGTGTAGGCTACAGAAAGAGCTACTGAAATGGCAATAATAATAAAGCAATATCACTTCACTTACATGCTCTCCACTCGTCGGGGTGTTTGAATGGAAAAGCGAGGCCGTTATCGATAGCGACGACGTCCACAGTGGGAAGAGGGACCATGTCCCAACTTTCCTCCTTGGTCGTGTCCTAAATTAAATATTGAGTTACATCGGAACATTAAGTTGTAGTAAGTAAGTCCCTCGCTGGGGCTAGGTGCACGAAGTATTGCTCACTGGGCGGACGCTTCATTTGGAAGCATTAATATTGAGTATACTTTATGAGAGTAACAGAGTAGTTTTCACACAAGTGTAATCCAATACTTGCTAAATGGCAGTAACGGCAGATGGGGCTACACAACAGATATGATAGCCATTAAACTATCACGATTCACCCCTTTATCCATCATGCAAGCATTTTCCACTTATCAGAACAAAAGAGGGTGATGGAGGAGAGAGAAAAGTAGATGTTTTACCAGTCAACCTCATTATAAACAACTTAACGCTTAGGTCACTGCTGATGGGTCACCTCATCTAACAGCGATGGTCGTCATCGCTTACGACTGTTGAACTGTTAGTTAGCAAGCACTTGTGCTCGCGAAAAACGAGGAAATAATTAAACGAACATGAATATAACACAGGAGACTGAATCACGGAACCTGGTAAACGAAAACGGTGGTTTAAGTTTTGGAGCAGGAAAAACAGCTACTTGGCGGTATTGAGAAGCGAGAAAATGTGACTTACCGTGTCCGCTTCCACCTCTTTTAGTGGAGGTATTTCATAGCGTATAAGCCAATTATCGTTTCCACGGTCTGAAACGAAAAGGGCACAGAAAGAAATGAAGAGGAGGAATTTAAAAAAACAAGTCTACTAACAAGAGGTAGAAAGGTAGTTGCCAAACGAGATGTTAAGAACAGGTGGCTCACCAGTATTGCGGATGATGTAGTCGAGGACGACTAGTTTTTCAAATTGAAACTGCAGGCTTTGGCAACGGCCTCCGGAAGAGGCTCTGACTCAAAGCGATTGAGCCAGTAGTAGGCATCCTGGCATCCTGGGACGAAAAGTTGGAAGGAACCCACCTAATGAAAAAGTATTAGAAGGCGGTCCACTGATCGATCTGTGGGAAACGAGAACGTTTGTACTTTACGCAAGTCTTATGGATCCAAGGGACTCAAAATCATTTTATGCCTCCTGTTTAACCAAACAAGTCAAAAAATTGTCTAAGCACGAAGACTATCGGTATAAAAAAGAAGATTCACCGAACTGCGAGCAAAAACATTTAGGCGTGCCGACGTTCAATCGATCCAGGATGCAGGACCAGGGGTAGCGCTGTTTCGGGCTGCACACAAGCACACTGGGGTCCGATAATAGAACAACATCTCGAGGGCATAACCTTTCGACAACTGCTCAGATACTTATTTACAAGCTTATCCTTCTCAGACCCCATAATTTTTGCTGCAGTCTGACGTTTGCCCATACCGACACGGAGCTTTGACGTTGCTCAGGTAAGCACGCTGCACCAAGAAGCAGCTGGTCGTCTTAAGTCATTACCAGCAGCTAATGATTATGCAAAAAGCATGAGGAAACAGTACCACAAGAAAATATATCGGATTATATCAGTAAATAATGATTTCAAAAAGACCCAATTGTTGCAAAGGTGTGGCCAACCTAGTCGAACTTTGACGAGAATTACCTTCAACCCGTCTTCGTCAAAGCATCAAGTGCCGCAGTGTTCACGAAAGAAATCCAGCATGATGCACGTGACGGATGACAAAGAATGAAAGCGAGGCCATATATCGTCAAAATAAGTGCTAGATAATTTCATTTTTGACTGCAAAGATCCGTTAGCGATTTAATAACCTTCACTTACGCAAGGCTGCTCTATGAAGCAAAGATCCGGACAAGCTACCAAAGCCAAGCGAGGGAGCCCAGCCACTTCTATCTAGATTGTCGTGAAAGAATATAAAGGTAGGGAGAAAGCAATGCATTTCAAACGCCTAGGTCCTAGAGTCGACTCGTCTGATCGAAATGGATCGAAGTACAGAGAAGGGGTAACATACAAAAGAGAGCTAGTGAGCGGCTGTCCAAGCAACTCTCCTATGGGAACATCGGTAGGGACACTCGCAGACAAGATGGACAAAAGCAGCGCTACAGACAAATAGAAGACCAGTAGTCCTGGAACACGACTGCACATAGCCTGCGGGCAAGACAAACAGCCATGAAAAATGAAATATCTATCTTGACAGTCAATAAAATAGAGGCCAAGGCAAAACGACAGGTACGCAAAGTTGACATGACGAAAACCAGCACCAGCCCACTGCCAACGCTTAAGTCAGGGTCCAGACTCCTCGTTGAATCAACTGCAAAGTAAGCAAGACTAACCCACTCATCACGTATCATAACATTACCAGCACTGAAGAATATGCTTTCATCGGTTCTCACGATAGCATCACCCTTCACTGGTTTGCCCACAATCGTAGATGTCTGTAGCCCCCAAGAAGGGGACAAGTCCAAGACACTAAAAGGGCGATCGCCAGTAATAATGATTTGTCCTCATCGTGACCTCACATTCTAATCACCCACCGACCTAATAGGACGTTTGCAAATCTATCGCAGCTCGGTTAGAGAATAAGTGCTGTGAATCAGTGCGACAAAACCCGCAAGAATTCCTCCCCTGCTTATACTGCCCGCACATTTACCGTCCGCATGATTTTACACAGTCGTGTGCATGACAATGATCAATAAAATATAACGCATCAATCATGTTCAAACTACCGCCAGAAAGTCGAGCAGCAAAGCAAATGCACTCTTTCGGTCATTTAAGCAAACAATGATAACACCTGATCTGAACACATCTGACTACACCAGCAAATGACATGCTACGCTTTTCATCATACGGACAACATAAGTAACAGATAAAAACCCAGACACGTGTTTCGCCGATTTGTATGCCTTTGCATGACACAGTTGCGAGGGGTTCGGCTCACCAGTGAGTCCCACAGTGTTCCTCACGTGTCTTTTGGTATATACTCCAGATTTGAAATGTTAGTAAAGTAAAAACTACGTCTGCGCGTATAGCGCACGTGACATATGGGCAGAGGTGTTACGGCGTGTTAGTCATTGTGCCCAGTCCCGTCATTCAGAAGCCTGACGCGGACAGGTGATTGAGGAAGGAATTAGGTCAATACTGGGGTACCTCTCCTCGGGGCGACTTAGCGCATTCCGCACTAGGACGGATCTGATAGGACTAAGCCAATCATAACGCGCTGGGTCGTAATTTAGGTTGTAACAAATCGGCTAACTTGGTCCTCCCTCGAGACGAGACCCAAATTAAAATGCCTTCTCGGTGAAAAGCTCATGGTATGCCCGCTCACGCGCGGTCTGCGACGAATTTTGAAACCTGTAGCGTTATGAACGAGGTCATGAGTGGCACGCATAGATGGGCTGTTTAGCCTTGTCAGTCACTATGTTCGCGACCGTATCCGGTGGTCTTGACCTTGTTTTCAATTCGAAAATGGTGGATGGTAGGAGAGAAAGGAAGACGCATTGCAAGACACTACCGCGGCCTTCCAGTAGAGTGATGACATTTATTGCCCGCTAGGGACCAATGACGGATCTCCAACAAACCGCATACTTGAAGGCTGGACGTGGAAGGCGTACATTTTTCCTTCAACCACCGACGTCAGTATCAACGACTTTGAAGGCAGCCAGGTGTCGCAGCAAAATAGCCCATAAGGAGGACCATATTCATGAAGGATACATAAATTAAAACTACAGTAAAAAGAAGGAAACGGGAAATGAATGAAAATGTGAAGAAAATGAATATAAAAGAAATCCACGCTCGAAACACAAAAATAAAAGTGACACAGAGTTCGAGGCAATAGTTTACTGGCTCACAAATGAGAACATTGGAGGGCGCATGGATCTACTATCAGCAAAAACATGATCGATAGCCACGATGGACTTGCCCTGCAAGTCAGTAGGCAAGCTGCTGAGCAGTGAAGCCATGGCCGTGACGGCAGTATCCTTCGTTTGCGCAAATATTGTTACCCTATGCATGCGATTTGACATGGGGCTTGTGTATATATCACTCACGGCGAGGTCAACATTGAATTTATGCCGTACAGCCTGCAGTTGTCTCTTCTCAGAGCCAACTCTGTGCGCGTGGTGAAATTCCCTAAAGGCAGCACCCATCTCGGGCATTTTGTGACTCTTACACCAGCTGTTCCAGGCGTCACGATTGGCTATCGCTGAGTTCAGACGATAGAACGAGATGACGAGCTGGCAGGTTGTGTCACAGGTGGGCAAAGAAAGCTGAATGATGTACTCCTTATTTGAATACTGCAAGCCAACACCGGGATAGCTCCAACGAGGTCCATACTTGCTGTCCCTCAATGAGGCCTTGGAGGTGCTGATGATGGTCGGTGGGAAAGGCTAATAGAGGGAGGAGGCGGGCGGCTGATGCGGCTTTTGGTGGGACGTACAGGCGGCGCACGAAAGTCCTCCTCAGAAATTTTTCTGATTTCTTCTGAATGAGGGGGACTCCAGTCGTCGCTGTCAGCGCAATTGTTCACGTCACGGGCAGAAACGACGTCAAAAATATAGGTTTCCTCGGTGCTGCCACCGACAACGTTATTAACTGCATTAATTACGAGATCGTCTTGTTCTCGGTCAGTGCAAATGGTGGGAGGAGAGGGACATTGGATGTTCTCGGTGGACGCATTCGGTTGCGTGATATCGTCGTCCATCTGTACGTCATACCGATCCAGCTGACCGTCACGCGGTCAGGGTAGTGAAATATATCGATCTTTGATTCAGAATTTAAGTGCACACAGGGCTAACATTCCACTACTTCACATGGTACCTCTATGCCGCAGCTTCTATCGTTTTAAGGCCAATTTTCTTCAGAAAAACCTTGGCCTGATCACGCATTATATAGAACGTGGGAAAACCGAAAGATCTCATGAATACAGAGATATTTATGGTTTGGCAGACAGTAAGTTCTGTACCTTCAGCCAAATGAACCGACGAGAAGACCTAAACCATCGCGCCCTGGTCCTTGGTTTTGTTACTTATGAGAGGAAAGTCGAGTCGTGCATACGACGGTGTTAAGGTTGAGTGAGGCCGGACAGCTAACAAATAAGGTTCTTGACAAAATTACTACGGCGCATCTCAGAGCGCACCTGTTCTTCAAGACTACTTCCTCGTAGCCAAATAAATAACGTAACCTATCAAATGCAATGCGTAATCGAATGACTAACAGTGCTCATGAAGAAAAGGAAGCAGATCAAAGTTAGAAAATTCCGCTAGTTAGCAAACGCGAAGTTGAATTGCAACTAGTGTCCCTTCTGTGCTGCTGTGTGTGGGTTTTTTTGCGTGGAGTGGCCGACTGGCGGACTGAGAGCCAGGCTGCAATGGCTCCTTCTTAATGTGGCCTTTATGGCACTCCCACTCCGTGGGATTCGAGCCAGGTGTGATGGTACGCCCAGGGGCGGCTCCGACCGCGCCAGCCAAGTGCGCCCTATCCCATCTCCGATCTTCTTAACTCTGTGATGACACCGGGCTTAGGTGGGGGAAAAAGGAAAGAGTGCGGTGCGATAAGCGATGTGGGTTGGAAGGTCGCCAACTGAAAATTACACACAGACCTCGCAGTCAGTCCAATGTGTGTTGTGTGGAGTGGCTGACTGGTGGTCTGAGAGTCAAGCTGCGATGGCTCCTTTTTAACGTGAACTCTGGCTATCTCACACTTGTGAGATGTAAGCCGTTCAACCCCCTGTTGTGTGAAATCCTGGTGCTTGTGTTTGGGGGGCCAGGTTATGTACGTAGAACACGTAGACGAGGACCACAGCAGCTGCGCCCCATTCCGCATCAGACAACTGACCGGCTTGGACAGTGGTTTGATTGTGGGGGTGGGGGAGAGAGTGAGGTCGACGGCTCAGCGCATGTTCTTCACTATAAACAATCTGACACGCTTTAAACTATCATGGTGCGCTAAAAGCCGTGGCTTGGAAGGTTGCCAACTGACGGGATAACTCGGACCGCGTGGTCAGCCCAATGTGTGTTTTGTGTGGAGTGGCTGACTGGTGAACTGAGAGTCAGGCTGTAATGGCTCCTTAATGTAGCCTTTATGACACTCCCACTCCGTGGGATCCGAGCCAGGTGTGGTGGTACGCCCAGGGGCGGCTCCGGCCGCGCCAGCCACATACGTCCTCTCCCATCTCCGGTCTTGTTGACTCTGTCATGACACCGGGCTCAGGTGGTGGAGGAGAGAGTGCGATAGACGCGTCGAAATTCTACTATCACTTTAAACTAAATCACGCGCAAGTCACCATCCCTGCACCACCCTTCTGTGGAGCATACGGTGGAAATCGTCGGAATAAGACGGTCGAACTTTCGTGTGTGTGCGCGTATCGCTGGATCAACACGGGGGCCAAATCGGGGTGCGGCATGCGTTATTATTCATGGAATGCGATCCCATAAAAAATGCCCAACATATACACGCGTAGGTGCAGACTCATGCCTCACCCCGCTCTCTTTCTCCGTGGGAGATGCTTTATCTGGGCCCGACACCGCCTCCGGTCTTCTTGACTATGTCTTGACAACGGACAAGGGGGAATAAGGGAAGAGAGAGTGCGATAGATGCGGTAAAAGTCTAATATCATTTAAAACTAATTTACGCACAAGTAACCGTCCTTACACCAGTCATCTGTGAAGTATACGGTGGACATAGTCGGATTAAGACGGCCGAACTGACGTGTGTATGTAGTTTGATTTTTTTAAGTAAAAACTTAATTGAAACGTGAGCCCAATAGGTCATTTTCGGGCGAGTGAAGGTAAGAAATTTAAACTGATAATTCGAAAAGAAAAAGAGACGAACTACAGGGAACAACTTTATTGACTAGCTGACGGTTCAACCAGCAATGCCACATAGATGCCAATGACTAATGAAGTCAAATGCTTAAAATTTGAGTCAGTTCATACAGTAGCTCCCGTAATCTCCACCTGGTATTTTCGGTGAATAGCTTAAAGACGAATAGTTTACATTTTCCTCCAACTAAGTGTCAACGGTATGAAAGAGCACAGATTTCAGGTAAATAGCCTATATACAACCAGGGAAGAAAGGGTGGAGCAAGTTAACATAGATTCTCGATTTTAATGGGACACCAGCGGAGTGAAACACCGACCATCCCATTCAATTAACACAAAATAGCAGTATTACGAAATAATACACCAAAAATCCAGTTGGAGTGAAGGAAATGAAGTGCGCGGACAAGAGACAATGATCTCAAAAAAATTTGCAATGTCTGGGTTTGCATTTGACTCGATCTATTCTTGACTGGTATTAAAAAGTTGAGAAGTAAACTACTGGTCGTCACCACCGGGCAACTGCTAAAAAGGATTTATTGACGTTCTGAGCGATAAAAGGTGTGAGAGAAAGTCTAAAGTGATGTGCTATCCATAACACATAAATAGGATCATCCCTTGGCTAACGGACAAAAGATAACGGGAAAGGTGAAAAGAGTGGTCGAGGGATAACAGTAACCAGAGAATTGATGGACTAGATCACCGCCAGGACGTCAGATTACTTATTTAGTGGCACTTCTGGAAAAGCAGTAAAAATTCAAAACACGCAGGGATGTAGAATTGAATTCAAGTATAATGATAAGCCGTCTGAATCTACAGAAGGCTGACTGTTGACGATACCTCTAATAAAGCAGACTAATAAGCATAGGAAAAGGTCTGATAACTGATGTGTTTTTTATGTGGGGCGGATACATCCTTGACCGAGGGTAGCTGGTTGAGTATGTCCCTGGGTGGTTATGTACCGTGAGTGTGCAGAATGTCTCTGATGTGTGGCGCCCCCATGTTTAAACAAAACGGGAGGACGTGCAAAATTAGCTCAGGCCGATTTGAAATTGAAGCCGGCGCACGAGACGTATTTAAAGACAGAACGCAAACTACAACATTTCACATAAGGAGGGTGATTAAAACCTAAAAGTGTTCTGGGAGTTTCAAACTAGCCTTTTGACTCACACTACTTGGTAAAGCGTGTAAGAAAGAGGTAAAGAGCAAATGTGTAAGAAGCATGGCAGATGATCTCGAAGTACCGACAGAGGATCGAAAAACAAAATCGTTAAAATCAACAAATTTAAGTTTTCCATCCCCCAACCACCCCTTTACTGGAAGATAGGTATTGGCTCAACAAATCAATGGGATATCAGTTTTGAGACAGCAAAGGTGGTGTCATGAACCGACTCAATACCTGCGGTGATGTAAAGAATCTTGATCGTAAAACCCAAAAGCCAAAATAAGGATGTGAAAATTTACGTAATGGCTGTTGTACGGCTGAAGATTAAAATGCTTGCTAAATATAAGCTTTACAGCACTTTTGCCAGGGCACCAGATCAACTCGCAAAAAAATATTGATCGGTAAGGATGAGAGAAATGAGAATAATGCGATACGGAGGATGAGAAGAGAGAGGAGTAGAAGAGGCTGACGTATGATAATAAGCCTTTGTTTGGATTTGCAAATTAAAATCTGAGTATATAAGACAATTGAATCCAGGTGGGTCTAAATTATGCACGATTCTGACTGACGAAATCGACTTTTTTAAAGGCAGTAGTTTTTTTATTTTTTTATTCCCTTACATGTCGGAATGTCGAAAAGACAAACAAAGAATGAGAACTACTGTGATTCTCCGTATGGACTTAAAGTTTGACGCGTTGCAGCGAAACGATGCAGAAGCTGAAGTATATATTCGGAGAAGGAACGGCTAACCAACACCCTATATCAGAAAGTGTTGCAATGAAATTCTGAGTCCCGGAGATGAGGAAGGTCGGGGGTATTCTTATAATGTGAATGAAGATTAAACGAAGGTAAAAATTCAGAAGTTGAACGAATTAAGCTACGGAACGGGTTTAATCTCGCCAACCAGTTATAACTTTTTTTAGGTCTGTCTTGAAAGAGGAAATTTCGCCCCACCCGGATAAAACTTAAAATGGTTCATCGGCTCCGAACTCCTCAATTCAGTCGTGATGTAATAAACAGACTTGGAAAAGGGTTAAATGCTCACGTTATTTTGCAACGATTCCATAATAATGGGAAAAGAAGAGATCAAAGAAAATAATTGGAACTCACTTTTGGAGGTAGACCGAGCCGATGGAAATGCCGTCCAATGTCTGGGAAGCGTTCTGCTACGTGCTGTTTCGTACGGGCAGCAGCACGATCCACAGCCCGATAATTAAAAGTAGTGCTGGCTAACCTAACAACCTGAAATAGTAACATAAAACAGGGAAGATGAATGGCATTTGAAAAAATGAAGGGACTACTGAATGTATACAGTAGATTGCGTAGCTCATGAAATGTCTATATCAGAATTTGAGGTAGTAGCAGTGCACATTTGTTACATTTGTTTTGTATTGAATTGATGAACAAAAAGCTGCTTTATAATAAAGAGGATACTTTAGATCAGTGTATTGATGGGAAAATGGGGCTACATGGGGCAAAATCCGACGTTTCTTGCTATCCAGGAATTTTCTTACGCTATTAAAAGCTACGGGTCAAAGCATTTTGTTTTTGTGCGCACTACTATGAATAAACATGAATATAAGCCGGAAAATTTTGGAATATATCCCTTAGATGAACGTAAAATTAAGTTTTGTTTTCACGCAAATCCGGTGAATGCCGGTTTGAGAGAGCAGATTGTTTTCGAAAAAACAAGGACAGATTCAGTCTAAAAAATAATTTTTGCAAATTAATGACGTTTTTTTAACCAAAAACGCTGTTAGAAACTTGTGTGACTATACCTTTTTTAACACACCGATTTCGAGCCTCGGGCGCCACAGCGCCTGGGGTTGGGTATGGATGGCTGCTGACGGCTAATAAGCCAAAAATGACCATTCCAGTCTCCCTTGTCTTTTTCGATCATTTTTATTCTGCCTATATATATATATATATATATATATAAGTATGAGTCATACTCATATATGAGTATATATATATATATATATATATATATATATATATATATATATATATATATATATATATATATAGATAAAGATGATATTGGCTCACCGATCTGCTTGAGGAACATGCATGTTCCATTGTGCCCTGGAGCTCACATTAGAGCCCTCGCAGGCGGTTGCGTAGCGACGTGAAGCATATAATTTTTAAGTAGAACCGAATGCCAGGTGGTCCACACTTGGGATTGGGTATGACTGGCTGATGACGGCTAATAAGCCAGAAATGGCCATTCCGGTCTCTCTTGTCTTTGTCGGTTCTACTTAAAAATTATATGCTTCACGTCGCTACGCGACCGCCTGCGAGGGCTCTAATGTGAGCTCCAGGGCACAACGGAACATGCATGTTCCTCAAGCAGATCGGTGAGCCACACACTATCATCATATTCCCGATCGCAACCGACAAAACAACGAGCCCGTGGCTCAATGGTAGAGCGTTCGACTCAATTACGAAAGGTCGCGGGTTCGAATCCCAGGTGGTCCACACTTGGGATTGGGTATGACTGGCTGATGACGGCTAATAAGCCAGAAATGGCCATTCCGGTCTCCCTTGTCTTTGTCGGTTCTACTTATATATATATATATATATATATATATATATATATATATATATATATATATATATATATATATATATATATATATATATATATATGACACGCAATGACACGCCACCATTTTTCGCTGTCACGGTGTACGCGAAGCCTGTCAAGCTAATTGCGGTCTGCCGTTGACTATAAATGAATAAGGAAACTTGAAACGAAAGGGCAGAAGATTGACACTTTATCACAAAATCGAAGTTTATATTCGGCCACTCTATTGTGCGTTTGAAGTCTTAGAACTAGACTGAGAATCAATCGAATATATCTAAAAACGCTCCAATAGAAATAACGAAGTGAGCTCTTTAATTTTCAGCAGAAATTGGATCCCTACGGAAGCGCTGGATTGGAGTCGGACCGATCTCATTCTCGCTTCTTCTCGCACATGTCAGTATCCTGTCCATGTCAAGCCTACTGGGGAGGAGATTGGGCTCGGTGGGTGACGTGGCGGGGAGTTGCCGCCTCGCATGTGCTGTACACGGGCTCGGCCTCATCGGAGCGAGAGGTGTTAAAACTGTTACACTGCGAACGATACATTGTAGACCGACCCTCATTCCAAGGAATGGTTGAGTTATCCAGTCAGCTTATAACCCTCCTAAGATATAGTGTCAGGCGCGACTTATTACGGTGAATAATGCGCTACAGAATACCCTGTATGAGGAAAGGACCCTAATCATTTTCTACAAGGTGAGTTGACAAGGAGGCGCAACAATGGTAATGGGGGCTACTTATAACCCGCAGTAGGTCATGATTTAAGGGAAACAAATTGACTGGAAGCACTAGATACATCTAGCGAATACATGATCTCTCAGTTTGCTTCCCAGACGCAGCTGAGCACTGTCCGGGGAACGTAAACGTAAAAAGATACAGGAGACCGCACTTCACACGATAGGAGAGGTCGGCAATAAGAGCGACTAAATCTTAACTTCCAAATTTCGAATAAACTACCCCTGATAAATCCTAAAACGCCACTTGACGAAAACGGATAGAAAGGATCACATAACCTAAGTAGGCATTTCGATTAAGAACTCAGACTGACGGTTGCTTGTAGTCAGGAGGAAGTTTAAGAGTCCACTGACATAATTATAGATAGACTTTATAGGCGCGATCCCTGCCCTTTTTTCACCAAAGAGTTGTTCAAAAGTGTGCGTAGGGCACGTCAGGATAATACTCTTGAAGATTTCGACAACATAGCAATTAGGTTTATGGGTTTGTGCTTTTCAAGAGATAACAGCCAATACACACCACGGCCTTAGCAACCATCAGAGGTCCTTGTCTTCCGCTATTTCGAAGTTGTTGAGGCATTACAACAACCTCCCACTCTGGGTATCCAGAAAGCAGACCAGTAAAGACTGGGTATTATACTCTGTTGGCGAATTTTAAATTTTATTCTAAACTGCTCCGTTATAGGGGGGTCTTTGGCGAAACATCAGGCATGGTATAGGCGTCACTACGTTCGGCGGTGATGTGGGAACGTCGAGCTAACTGCTCCAGAGTTCATAAAACCATCATAAATGCAAACCTTAAAAAGTAGGCGGCAACCTGTGTTCGGTGGGACAGTTGGTCGGCAAAAATGAGGGCAAATAATGTCCGTCAATACAAAATTATCAAACGAGCAAAGCAGTGAATCAAGATGGAGATAGTCAGACGATTTTCCTTCATGGCATTTTTCCTACTAGAAATGACGCCAAATTGGGCTGTACGTAAGCTACGTTTTGAACGATTGCTGTTTGCTGACGCCAGTTGCATGAACTGTCACATAAAGGAAGCTAGCTCATTTGGTGCGCCGGTCACGCAAAATAAGAGACGCGCTCGAGGCCCCCCTAACTCCACATCCACCCTGGAAATGAGTTCACCAACTCCAGCCCCCCGTCAATCGTGACCAAGTATAACCAGACTGTTGTGTAGGGTGGCTTCGCATGTCAATCAACGAAACATTTGAGTGAGCCAAGTTAGACGACAAATATAGGGCGCAGTAGACTGGTGGAGAAGGCGGCAATTAATGACGCGGCAAAAGGTGTGAATTCAGGAGACGAAACGCAGGCAGTCAGTCTAAAACTTGCAGAGGTCGACTGATGGGATTGTCAACATTTCCTAGTGAACCGAGTCTCACGCGGGGTCGAACTGTCTTGGCGAATTCACATGCCTCGAAAGGGAGCTAAGGGCGGCATTAATTGGGCACTCGTTTCAGCTTTTGATAATAAGCTGCTAAGACCTGTCACGACCAACTACGTAGCATGTTGTCAAGACGACAGTCAACGAAGAATCGTGATGGAATCCGTAAAATATAGCATTCACGAGGCGCTCATACCAGTTGGATTATTCGATTACTCGGCAGAGCCAAAAGCGTCGATCCACGCAACTGCGTTACAACTGAAAGTTCCACCGAATTTTCTTATAAAGAATATTCGGGAAAATTATCGTTGTGCGGCTGCTGACGGGGATCGAGAGCGAGCCCCAAGGCAGAATGGGACGATTGGGTGCCATAATCGATCGGTGAGCGTCCACCCAACAATGCTAATGTCGTTCTTTCAGATCCCATGCCACACAGCTACTACTAGAAAGTGTATCCATCATCGATTTTCCTTTACCAGGTCGGTAAACAACAACGAATTTGAATAGCGACAACTGCAATCTCCAACATCCGATCTTGTTGTCCTTCCTTTGCTCCAGAACGCTGATCTCTGATGAGCTGGAAATTTGCTGGTCGATCACACTAAGGCACGCGTTTCATATTCGACAGAAGAACGATGTCGCTCACCTGCGGATGAACTACGCGAAAAGAACGCTTCTCGGCACGTAGGTAATCGCGACGTTTAATGCATCGGTTTCTACAACTAGTGTGATAGCATACCCGACGCCAATGATGGCGGCTTTCTAAAGTTCCACATTACGGGCTTCAAATACTTCCATTACCTCTCATTTTAGAACAAAAGTTTTATTACGAATTAGAAGTTGAATTTTAACTGAGAAATGAGATATCCATTGTCAATATTAGACGAAATATCATGGTTTGTTAATGTAGCTTTAGGTTACGTAGGGAGCCACTTCACACAAGAGCTTCAGTCGATCCGGTTCCGGGTTGATGTCACTTCTGGACACCTCGTTACCTATGCGCTTGATTTTCTTAGCATTGATAACACTTTTGGTTTCATTGAAGGTCAGTTCATATTGTTCAGCCGCATTTAGAGTCCAATTATTAAATTGTGACCAGCGACGCCGTTCCCAAAAATGATGATATTTGCCACGTAGATAAATTTCCTGCAGATGCTCACGCGTGGGAAACAACTAACTCCGCTGATAACGCCAAACGTCGTCTGGTTAAATGGATACGTCCGAACGCGTCAAAGACTGTGTACGGCCTTTTCTCTGCCCGGATACCTGGTGAGGGATGCTCATGTGACCGAGAACAGTAGTTCACAATACATTCAAACATTTCCTTTGTGATTATCAATTGCCATAACCAGGACTTGGGCTCCAAGGAGATGCGAAGGGTTCAAAGACTCCCTCAGAATGAAGATGTCAGATCGCTTCTCATACAGATCTCTGTGTCTGTGAGATTTTAGACTAATAAGCAAGCGGATGCGGGATCTACGGAACATGTGGAGACGTCAGTTTATTTAGGAACAAGGATTTTGCCCTTAAGCAAGCTATTTATATCCGAAAGGTAAGTATAGACCCACAAAAAATTTCAATACTATTGTGGAGCCGGGGAAATTCAGCGAACAAATCTGGCAAGACCGACAGTTTAACCTTCTCGCAAACGACACCTTCATATTTGATTAAGACGCGAACACGTTTCTGTGTATCACTGATTATGGCAGTAGTGGCCATGGGTAGCTTCATGAGGGAATCCGTCGTCTTTTAATCTGCATATCACCAGAAGATGGCGAACAAAGGCCTCATGTTGAAGTTTTGAGTAGACGTCCCGTAGCAATCCAACGCTTCCTTCACAACTAAAGTACTGACCAACTGACTCGGCCCGTTGAGGAAGCATACTTTGTCGAAACACTTAATTTGTGCGATTTCAGACGTTCGATTGTGAAAATGACATTTTTAAACAGGCGAAACCAGATGCTCCACTGTTTGGAAGCATGTGGATCTATATCGAGTCATTCCAGTCTAGGGAATCAATCAATCGATCGATCAATCAATATTTTATGATGAATAAATTTTCGAGAGTGAGACAGCACAGACAAGATTTTATAGAAAAATTGGAATGGAGACTATCCTAAAATACAGATTCATTCGTCTTAGATGTGACTTAACGGAACTAAAACGTGAAATAGAACATTAATTAATGCGACAGTTTGAGTCAGACCAGCAAGTTTACAAGTGAAGACTGAAAACGTTGTCATTAAAAAACGCGCGGGCGTTGGCGCAGATGACCTGGAAATGTAAAAAAGCGAATGATAGACAGACATCTCAGCAAAGAAACGCTCACGAGGAGGCACCCCATTTAAAGACGACTAGATGCAAAATATTTGGTCAGCACGTGCCCCTTGCACAAGAACGGTCCAAAACGGGTCAGGAAACAAAGTACAGAGATAAAATCAGCAGAAATCGAAAAAAAGGGCTAATTTTACTTGCCTTGGTAGTGGGCACAATATTGAGACCAAGCCGCTCATCCACCAGACTTGCTGCCGCCTCAGACAAATACCCCTGATTTGGCACCAAGCAGCTGCGACCAAAGAAACAGGGACAACACAGTTTGTGCATCCATTTGGTCCATTTGGGGTTAAGTTTCCCATAGGGTTCCTCATCCTTCGGCTTGAAACGCCAATCTTTTTCTGAAAAAAGCAAGACCAGTGTGACCTGGGTTTTACCGGAAAGGAATTCACATGTTAGAGTCATCCATCGAGGGAATGTTGCATTAACTATCCCGTGGGACTACTATTTACACCATACATGAAAGAGTAGAAACCAAGCGTCAACAAAAGTAGCTACTGCAATGTTATAACCAGTTCCATGCAACTCAATTAGAGACATACAAAGCAGCTTTTTCGACGTCGAACCCAAATCTTGGCGTCTAATTATTTTTAAAGTACCTTAAGTAAAGAGAAAATAATAATCCTTGACCTTTATTAAACACAATAGCTTGTGGCCCGAACCACAACCATTATAGATTCAAGTGGTCCTCTGGTGTATTAATCGTCGCACTCATGAACTATGCCCCAGACATAACCGATTTGCTGTCGTCAATGACTCCCTAGTAAATATTAAGAAAAAGCGAGGTTTCCAGCAGCTCAGTCGTACATTCATCCAAATCTGACAGGTGACAAGTTCAGACCGTTAATTTGTCTAGTTGCTAGAGTTAAATAGCAGCCCAAGAAAGTTTAAGAAAGAAAGGTTCAAAGCGTCCGGTTTGACCGAAAAAGGCGACGAAGACTTGTTGACTGCTCAACGAAGAACTCACAGAGCTTTTTGGGATATGTGACAACGGCGCACATAAAAGGTGCCGTCTGCCCTAAATGTCGAAAATTTAACTGAATTAAGTCAATTAAAGATAGGGCGGATGACACAATAGTGACGCCGTCCTTTGAGTGTACTTGATAGAAGCATGGTAAGTCTTTTAAGAAAAAACGAGTTTCAATTTACATTTATCTGAATTTCATCTCAGAATTCTTACCTTTGCAAATAAACGCTAACCAAGGACAAAACGGGAGCCAGGTAGTCTGCCATGTTTATTTAAATGCAACGAGTGGATATTACAAGGCCATTCTCAAAGGAAATGTGTGTGGGTGCCTGCAAATTCAGAGCTGTAGCAAAATGTTTGATGCGTGTAAGCGGTACGAGTCAAGAAACATAATGCAACAGAGCTTCTCTTAAAATACTCTGTGATGTTTAAACTCGTAGGCACAAGCAAACTAACAAAAAGCGATAGCACTGGCTAACGTGGGGCGGCCAGGAGCAGAGATAAACAAGGGTTAGAATCATTGACGATTAAATTACTGCGAGAGCGAGCGAAAGTGCACGTGGTCCGTGCATCGGTAGCGGAAACTGCAAGTCCAGCACAAAACAAGAGGATGAATTATTAAGAAGTACAAGTTTCAACCTGTGAAAATCTTTATGGGGTAATTCAGCCTCCCTTTACATGGGCCGCATCAACCAAGCATTGTAGTTTGCCCGATTTTTCACGCAAAGCAAATAAAGGATCTTAGATTATTTCGATACCGGTCATGTTTTTATTTGCAAAATCCGACAACAAGAACGGGCAAAATACCTCCCAGAGCCTCCAAGCAATGTTTTCCCTGTGAAGCAGCCCAGAGCACACAAAAATGTAACAGATAAAATAAGCGATATCTTTAAAAAATACCTTAAGCAGTACTCTCAAGCCTCCGCTCAAATACGAACAGCACGTTATCAACGAATGTAGAGAACGGCATCAGTTTCAAATAACAAAAATCCTCGAACGTTCAAGAAAAGATGCGCACACTTTCAGCGATGAAAACGGCTGCAAATCATGATTTCGTTTTGTGTTACATGGAAGAAAAAAAGCTGGTGCGGTGAAACTAAAGTACTTTATAAGTAAAATCAGGCACTAATGTTGACGGAATTATATCATGTACACGGATGGAGCAGAGGGAACAGACTAACAATAGTATTTTTCACATGTGTAGGCAGCAATTAAACGACGTAAACCGGAAAAAGCCAATTCTTATCTAATATGCGATTCATCATGCATAACAAAATTAGCCACCACAAAATTAGAAAACTAGGGGCAAGAAGCGTCATCGTACACACTTTTTTCCATTTGGAAAAGGTGGAAAAATTCGACTGGTTTATGTAAACTGCAAAATGCAAATGCATTTTCTACAGTATGATGCGGTATACCTCAAGGGTAATGTAAGGCCGTAATTCACTATCCCCGAAAAAAGACGGACTTTTCTAACTTTCGGCACACGCAGACCGGACGTACGATGTTATTTTGAGGAAAGTATGATAGCAAAGCTTTCGGTTGCAACTGTAACAGATGGATAATTTAACAGTCGTAACGACTGAGATTGCCATTTGGAAAAACAACCAGAACCGGGGTGAATTACACTGAATTTTTGTGAGTTTAGGGGGGGATAAGTGGGTAGTTGGGGTGAAAATACTATCAATGTCTTCCAAAATATTCAACCTAAAAAGAGTATAAAGATACTTGAACTCAGTTCCGGCAGTTGAGGATTTTTGCTTTCGATTAAACGAATTACTTCAAACTGGATCAACGGTATGGCACTCACTTTGGGGCGATATACGATTTCCGGGGCCCAGTCGGAAATAACACGCAACACGACGAATTAAGAAGACTTGTAAAATATCATAGGAAACTGAAGATAGATTAATGTGTATATGGGACGTATGAAAGGGGAATATTAGTTACAAGTAGACTACGGTATCGATTTTTTTACTGATAGAGATCGACGTAGGCACACCTCTACAATGGTTGACTTTCTGCGGTCGGCGTGCGCCATCACTATATAAGCATACAAAGTAAATGTGAATGCCAAGACAGCAAGGCAGAGACCGTTCCCGAAGAAACACAGAATAACAAAACGAATACTACTAACTTCTGCGGCTTTCATGTAGATATACTACACGCTAATACAGGTAAAGTTGATAGATTTCAGTTGAACTCTTTACAAAAACCTATAAGCTAGACCGAAAACACCTTGTCGCAGAGGGAATTGGCTAATGTCGTCTACTGATGTCTGACAAACTAAAAATATCCCATTTTATGACGGGAATACTCCCAGAACTACCGGATAAGCAATGCTGAGCTATACAACCCGCAGTCGCTTCACATCAAGTTAGATGACCGAACGAAGTACTCTTGTCGTTTTAACAGGTACCCGTTTGGAGGCCCCGCGCTATTAAGGTCAATTAATAAATGAACCGCTAGTAGGTTTTACAGCAGTGAACATAACACAGTCTCTGTTAAAGCTGATAATTCATAACAGACATTTTCATATAAAAATCCCGGTCAGGTTCCAAAGACTTCAGTCCGGACTCCATTCAGTAAGTTCCTATGAACTCATGAAACTGCTAAATTCTCTTAAGCCCGAAAATAGCCCTATAAAAAACTAGCACTCGTACCATCTCCATGTAAGGGTCTTCGAAATTCATCAAGAAGGGGTGAAATTGAACTACCAGAGAACGGTTGGGAATACGTAAAATAAAAAGAGAGTCTGGAATGAAAATTTGGGTACAACAGTGCCTAGATCTGACTGCAAAATTCGGCTAACAAGACGTTTAGAAAACATTAAATGAGTGTGCCAACGTTAAACTACCAGTTTTTTTTTGCAACTGTCAGCTTAACTAACTACGCCAGCACAACTATAGAGCACTAGAGAATTGGTAAACTGTGGTGACTGTATGCCTTGAAAGTCCGAGTATGAGCATCTTAAGGCCGGATCCTGTTAATATCACTAGATCCATAAAGTGGAAATGGAAAGGTCGAAAAAATCATGATTTAAGCAATGATTGTGACCAAATGATTGGTACCCTAATAAATTTTCCACCTTTTGCTGAAAATCTACTATATATGTTTAGGGGACCTGTTAAATAAAGTGAGACAGACGAAATCTTTATGAAAGTTAAACTGTTCTTAAATTAGCAAAAGATATCTGATAAGCTGGACGACAGTGTGCATTTCAGACACCAATACAACCGGCGGTGACAACCACCGCGGGCTAAAGTGGCAAAAACGCATAGTTGGGGTTAATTGGGCATGTAAAAAAGTAAAGTCCGAATTCCACCTTTCTGTGAATACTAGTCCTATTACGGAGAAAGTAGGTTAGCATAGAGAAAAGCCCGATGGATTGCGTAAAAAGTGGTTGGTGGGAGGGTGTAAATATGTCAACTTATGCTAGGCACGGACTTGAAGGAAGAAAAATGCTGTTAGGTTGTATCCCTCTTGCTCTTTTTCTAAGCTGCTTTGATTTTTTGAAAATTCCTATTTTTGTCCTTCTTACCTGATTGCATAAATTGTGTAATAAGTCCTGTGAAGGTTACTTCACTATCCACGAAAGGTTCTATTGACTTGATCCCTGCAATTTCACCTCTGACGTCTAAATTTCCTCCTAATTATGCTCATTGTCTGAAGTAAATACAATTTGAAGATCCCTGTCCCCTGGTAAATCGAATTAAGTAGTCAACCCAGGTATGCATTCAAAGAGATGGCGTTAAGGAAGAGCTCTCATCTGTGCCAATGAAGTGGGAGATTAAACCATCTAAGATGGCAACCTTATACTGCAAATGGAGGCGAATGTCCGCATTCCCGGTGTGTGTGTGTGTTTCCCTGCCGCCTTCCCTACCAGAAACCATCCGGGCCGTGCAGCAGATTTCGAGCGGTAAAGCACCGGGATCCAACGCAATCCCACCGGAAGTCTACAAGCACGGTGGGCCCCGGCTGATGGCAGAACTCACAACACTCTTCCAGGAGATGTGGCGCCAAGGACAAGTTCCTCAGGATTTCAAAGACGCGACCATCGTCCATCTCTACAAACGGAAGTGGAACCGGCAACTCTGTGATAATCACAGAGGCATCTCGTTGCTCAACATCGCCGGGAAGATCTTCGCCCGTATCCTTCTCAATCGTCTTAACGGTCATCTAGAGCAGGGCCTGCTCCCGGAAAGCCAATGTGGCTTCCGTCGACACCGCGGAACAACCGATATGATCTTTGCCGCCCGCCAACTACAAGAGAAGTGCCAGGAGATGCGAACTCACCTATACACTACCTTCGTGGATCTAACGAAAGCCTTTGACACGGTGAATCGTGACGGACTGTGGAAAGTCATGCAGAAATTCGGCTGTCCTGAGCGGTTCACGCACATGGTGCGTCAGCTTCAAGACGGGATGACGGCGCGCGTCACTGACAACGGACGGTATCCGAAGCATTCGCAGTGACCAACGGAGTGAAGCAGGGCTGCGTACTGGCCCCCACCCTCTTCAGTCTCATGTTCTCGGCTATGCTGATGGACGCCTACCGTGATGAGCAGCCTGGTATCCGCATTGCCTACAGAACTGACGGGCACCTTCTCAACAGTCGGCGTATGCAGGCTCCAACGCGCGTGTCTACGACTACAGTCCATGACTTGCTCTTCGCGGACGACTGCGCCCTTAACACCGTGACGGAGGAGGACATGCAAAGGAGCATGGACCTCTTCGCCGAAGGCTGCGCCGATTTCGGATTAACAATCAGTACAGCCAAAACGGTTGTCATGCACCAGCCGCCACCCAGCACGGAATACAATGCTCCTTGAATCAATGTCAACGGGGCTCAACTCAAAAACGTGGAAACCTTCGCTTATCTAGGAAGCACGATGTCGTGCAACACGAGAATCGATGACGAGGTTGCCCAACGGATCTCCAAAGCTAGTCAGGTCTTCGACCGGCTTTAGGCCTCCGTGTGGAATCACCACGGTATTCACCTGAACACCAAACTGAAGATGTACAAGGCCGTCGTCTTGACGACACTCCTTTACGGAGCGGAAACCTGGACCGTCTACTCGAACCAAGCCAGGAAGCTGAATCACTTTCATCTCAGCTGCCTCCGCAGAATACTGAAGCTGAGATGGCAAGACAGGATCCCGGACACGGAAGTCGTGGAGCGGACCGGAATCCTCAGCATCCATGCCATGCTGAGGCAAGTGCAACTGCGATGGAGCGGCCACCTGGTAAGAATGGACGACGAGCGACTACCCAAACGACTTTTCTACGGAGATGTCGCTACGGGTTCTCGCCGGCAGGGAGGTCAAAAACGACGCTACAAGGACACTTTGAAGAAATCACTGAAGCAACTGCAAATCAACTCGGCGACCTGGGAGGACCTCGCCCAGGATAGACCGGCATGGAGAAGATCAGTGAAGACTGGTTCAGCAATCTATGAGGCCAACCGGATAGCCGCCACCAAGGCCAAAAGAGCGGCACGAAAGTCACCAGCGCCCCGGACCAACACCGCCAATGCCCAGGCCCTGCCAACATGCCCGCGCTGTCAACGCATCTTCCGCGCGCGAATCGGCCTGGATGGACATCTTCGGACGCAATGCACCAACAATCCGACAATTCCAATTTCTACGTCAAATTCTGCCAACCCTCCTTCTGACTCTCCCACCCTCACTCCTGGAATCAATTCCGTTACTCCCCCCATCATAGAGACCACATCCATCTACTCATCGCCTGTTACCCCCACCACCGCCTTCGCCTTCACTACCTCCACCACCACCACCACCATCAGCGATGGGGAATCTCTCCTAAGCTGTACTCAATGCGACCGCACATTCACCTCACGCATCGGCCTGGTCGGTCACTTGCGAATACATCGTACAGACACCGGTGAGCCAGTGCCTGGAACACCATCACACAGCAGAGATCGTCGCCTCCACTTCCCTCACTGTCCTCGCGCATTCACTCATCGCATGGGCCTATTCGGTCACATGCGCATCCATGACAGCGGCATACACCACAATGCCGACAACACCGATACACCATGCACATCCTCCGCTCCTGCCATTCTTAGCGCCCCTGACGCCCCCACTACCATGAATGACATCCTCCCAGCCTCTACCGATTTCTCCTGCCCACACTGCGCCCGCACCTTCAACTCACGCATCGACCTGGTCGGTCACCTGCGAATCCATCGCACGGAGGCTGGTGAACCAGTGCCTGGGGCTCCGACATACAGTCGACGCGCCCGCTTTCACTGCCCTCACTGCTCCCGCACATTTACACACCGCATGGGTCCTATTAGGACACATGCGCCTCCACGACAACCTCCGGTAAACCACCGGAGGCTAAGCTACATCAGCGCACACTACCTACACCAATACATCGACAACACCCTCACAATCACCATTTACCAGAGTATATCACGGTTTCCTAGAAACCGTGGCTGGGAAGTCTGCCAATCTGACGCTTCCCCTAGACCACGCCGTCGGCTCAGTGTATGTGCTGTGTGTGTCGAGTGGCTGACCAGTGGACTGGGAGTCAGACGGCGATGGCTGCTCCATATCCCCTGAGTTTGTGAATCCTGGTGTGTGCGTTATGGGGACCAGGTCGTGCTGTGGCGCGCGAAGACGGGTACGCCGATCCGTCAGCCAATGCGCTCACTCCCACATCAGGCAACTGACCGGCTCGGACAGTGTCTGATGGTGGGGGTTGGGGGGAGAGTGAGGTCAACAGCTCAGCGCATATTCCTCACTATAAACAATCTGACGCGCTTGAAACTATCACGGTGCGCTAAAAGCCGTGGCTTGGAAGGTTGTCAACTGACGGGATAACTCGGACCGCGTGGTCAGCCCAATGTGTTTTTGTGTGGAGTGGCTGACTGGCGGACTGAGAGTCAGGCTGCAATGGCTCCTTCCCTAATGTGGTCTTTATGGCACCCCCACTCTGTGGGATCCGAGCCAGGTGTGGTGGCACACACAGGGACGGCTCCGGCCGCGCCAGCCACCTGTGCCCACTCCCATATCCGGTCTTCTTGACTGTGCCATGAGACCGGGCTCAGGTGGGGAGGAGAAGAGAGTGCGGTAACGTTGAGTGCCGCGGTTGGAAGGTTGCCAACTGACAATTACACCTCAGACCCTCGCAGTTAGTCCAATGTGTGTTGTGTGGAGTGGCTGACTGGTGGTCTGAGAGTCAGGCTGCGATGGCTCCTTCTTAACGTGACCTCTGGCTATCTCACACATGTGAGATGTAAGCCGTTCAACCCCCTGTTGTGTGAAATCCTGGTGCTTGTGTTTGGGGCCAGGTCGTGTACGTAGTACACGTAGACGAGGTTACCAGCAGCTGCGCCTGCTTCCGCATCAGACAACTGACCGGCTCGGACAGTGGTCTGATTGTAGCGGTGGGGGAGAGAGTGAGGTCGAGAGCTCAGCGTATTTTCCTCACTATAAACAATCTGACGCGCTTGAAACTATCACGGTGCGCTAAAAGCCATGGCTTGGAAGGTTGGTAACTGACGGGATAACTCGGACCGCGTGGTCAGCCCAATGTGTGTTTTGTGTGGAGTGGCTGACTGGCGGACTGAGAGTCAGGTTGCAATGGCTCCTTCTTAATGTGGCCTTTATGGCACTCCCACTCCGTGGGATCTGAGCCAGGTGTGGTGGCACGCCCAGGGCGGCTCCGGTCGCGCCAGCCACCTGCGCCCTCTCCCATCTCCGGTCTTTTTGACTCTGTCTTGACACCGGGCTCAGGTGGGGGAGGAGGAGAGAGTGCAGTAGCTGCAGCGCAAGGCTACTATCACTTTAACTAATTCACGCGCAAGTCACCGTCCCTGCTCCACCCTTCCATGGAGCATACGGTGGACATCGTCGGACTACGACGGTCGAACTGTCGTGTGTTCCCTGTTATGTGAAATCCTGGTGCTTGTGTTTGGGGGGCAAGGTCGTGTACGTGGTACACATAGACGAGATCACCAGCAGCTGCGCCCACTTTGGAATCAGACAACTGACCGGCTTGGACAGTGGTTTGACTGTGGATGTGGGGGAGAGTGCGGTCAACGGCTCAGCGCATGTTCCTTACTATAAACAATCTGACGAGCTTAAACTATCACGGTACGCTAAATGCCATGGCTTGGAAGGTTGCCAACTGACGGGATTACTCGAACAGCGTGGTCAGCCCAATGTGTGTTTTGTGTAGAGTGGCTGATTGGTGGACTGAGAGTAAGGCTGCAATGGCTCCTTCTTAATGTAGCCTTTATGGCATTCCCACTCTGTGGGATCCGAGCCAGGTGTGGTGGTACGCCCAGGGCGGCTCCGGCCGCGCCAGCCACATGCGCCCTCTCCCATCTCCGGTTTTCTTGACTCTGTCATGATTCCGGGCTCAGGTGGGGGAGGAGGAGGAGAGTGCGGTATATGCAGTACAAGTTACCGTCCGTGCATCACCCTTCAATGGAGCATACAGTGGACATCGTCAAACTACGACGGTCAAACTGTTGTGTGTGTAAGTGAAGAAGAAGGCTGTTCGCTCACCAGAATTATGGCTTTATTCGTCTGAGCTTTCGAAATCTTACTGGAGTTCATCGTCAGAGATAAAACAGTAACATAAACGAGTAACATTTATAGGGGGTTGGGGGCGGGGGCAATCAGACAACAATGGCACCAGTCCGGAGGTGACTACGCAGGGCCCTGTATTCCAGCGCCAGATCGATAAATCGATTGACCGAGTCCTCATCGGAGGCAGAGGCTTCAATCAATTCTCGGCTTGCCTTGCATCTGGCGTGGGCGATTATCTTTCTGGCTGCGAAGGTAAACTCGTGACCCGTTCCGTAGGTGTGGGCAGCTACTTTTGATAAACTGTCACCCAGTGTCACAGCAAGCTTATGCTCATGTATAGGCGATCCAAGCATACGTCCAGTCTGTCCTGTGTAGTTACAGGAACAGTTTTTTCACAAAATACGATACATTAACCCCGACTGCTCATTCTGATTTAATTTGTCCTTGTTTCTCATGACCTTACTGCGCACAGTAGCTTTGAGTCGGTGTGCAATTCCGACACTAAGTCACGCAACAATGCGCTCGGTCGCTTTTTGACGTCCTTGATGTATTATATCACGTGCCATTTATAGATCTGGCACCGGCATACAGGGTCTGCGTAGTCACCTAGGGACTGGCGCCACTGGTGTCTGATTGGCCCCTGCCCCCTATAAATGTTACTCTTTTATCTCTGACGATGGACTCCAGGAGCAGTTCGAAAGCTCAGACGAATAATGCCATGATTCCGGTGAAAAAACAACCTTCTTCTTCACATTATACTGCCTCACTAACTGATAACCAACATTGGCGAAGGAGTTTATCCCCATTTAGAGCAGAAACCTCCAGAACCGGATATTATTCACGTCTGGTCACTACAGGGATAGACACCAATGTCTGTCTTCCATTACATTATGGATGGTTGGGTGGTTCAATCTGACTGACGGGGTAGTAAACGCAACATACAACAGATGTAAGGATGCAAGCATTGAGAGACAGCAACATGAATAAACAAGAGCCGAATAACAGGACCAGAACTGTGCGAGAGGCGCATACTTAAGCGAAATCATAGCTTCAAGGTTTAAACATAGGCTAAATAGTAATACTGAACGAAAAATCTCATGGAATACTAAAGTTTGGAACTATACTCAAGGCAAAGGAAGCAATCAAATAAGATAGTTCAAATAATGTGATACTGAATATCATCATAAAAGCACCGAATCTTGAATGTTATTGAACGGAGGTGTACTCACCCCGTCTTTGTTTTTCACAAAATAACTACCACTCGAACCTTGATATATCCTCTCCGGAAAGATATTGGAATTTATGGCCTCAACCGCTTCGCGCAAAATCTCATTGAAGTTTAAACTCTGCGGCGATCCCTCAAAAAACGGGAAGCCGTTGGCCACTCCATTGCTTCCTTCTTCTGTAAGAAGGGGCGTACTTTCTTCGTCGGTTATTTGTGACATTGGAATCCAGAATTTATCACGTCGTAAAGAATCAGCATCAACAAAAGGCGATTTTTTAAAAAGGCTCCCAAAACCGCAAATCACAAATGGTGATCGTTTGGGCATCCAACGCAAAGAAAGCGTAGGCAAAAGGTGGACGTCTCATTGGCTACATTTCAGTTATGCTTGAACGGGAATCCCACCACTCAGATTAATCGTTTCCGGTATTATTCCTCTTCGTGTTCTACAAAGATAAGTCAAAGGCATTAAACCAGGATTATTACTTGGATCTTATGGGTATAAAGCTATCCATGTATGCTAAACGACTCATGGAAGACATCTATTATTCTTCCTGTCTTCAAGTCGAGATCTCGTTCGGACGTAAATAATTATCGAGGCGTTCAAAAAACCCCGGCTATCATAAAAAACTTCTTGAAAACATTATTTTTAATCAAATTCTCGACTTTTGCCTAGAAAATAAGCTTTTAAGCGACTCGCAATATGGTTTTCTACCTGGGAGATCATGCGAAGCGTGTCACTTAGCATTTTCTTAACCTCGTCACTTCCCTTCGTAACGAGCAACAGTCAGTGGTTGTGATCTACTTTGACCTGAGCAAAGCCTTTGACAAGGTACCACACAAACGTCTTCTTGTGAAACTGGAAGCCCTCGGCATCCGGCCTCCTCTCCTTGACTTCATTGGTTCCTACTTGTCTAACCGCAGCCGGAATGTCTTAGTAGGTAATAGCTACTCGATGCCTCAACCGATCACGAGTGGCGTTTTTCAAGGCACGGTTCTAGGTCCCCTTCTTTTTATTCTGTACATAAACGAAATTTCAACTTTACTCACAAATTCACAAAATTTCGTTTACGCTGACGATCTCAAGTGCATTTATTCATTTTCTAAAGACACTGCTAAGAGTTGCGTTGACAAAATCAACACTGATCTACTTATGCTCTCACGTTGGAGCTGTACTTGGCAGATGGAATTTTCTCCATCCAAGAGCAGTTTTATGTGTTTTGGCCCTGCAAAGCTTCCTGGACCCCTAGTATTTCAAAATAGTACACTTTTAGAGAGATCAACCATAAAAGACTTAGGTCTAAGTTACACGAATAAGCTAGCATTATCGCCTCATGCAGATCGAATTTCTGCAAAGGCTGCACAGATATGTGGTTTTATATCACATAATTTCTTCCTTCCGGAAATAAAGTTAAACCTACACCCCTTGTTTGTTCTTCTTTCCTCGAATACTGCTGTCCCCTATTTGGGCTGATGAACGCCTCTGACCGCAGTAAGATTGAAAAAATTCAGAGGGTTTTTACTCGAAGACTATTTTTTCTTCCTGGATCCAGTATCTCCTATACGGGTAGATGCCAGTTAGCAAACATTAAATTTCTGTGGGTTAGAAGACTCGAAGCCGGTCTCTGCTTCCTGTTTCGCGTTAACTCTAGCCCAAATCTCCCACGAATTAACGCTCTCACTCCGATAAATCGACCCTATGCCACTCGTAATTCCTCCATGATCATATCACCACCCCTTAGCTCCACAACTAACCGGTCTCAGTTTTTTGCCTCCAAATATGCTTTCATATGGAATTATCTACCACTGCAAATTAGGGTTGTCGTCTACATTAGCTATTTTTCAAAACCAAATTACGCAAACATTTAACTTCGGAAGATATAAAGTCCTTATTGTCTATTTCTTTCCCAAACTCGCAACTTTTTGATTTTGAAAAGGGTCCTCCTGGTATTTCAGGCAGCTCCCTTGATATTATATTGGTCTCTTATTAAATTTCCATCATCCTCTGCAGAGTCAATCTTTGCATTTACTTTTTCTTCCCCTCCTTTTAAACTAGCATTGCCAACTCTTGACAACCTTCATACTTACCTACGAATTTGCAACCCTTACGATATTTTCAAGGTTCTGTTGATGATTGAGGTGGGTTCTGATGGTTTCGCCTCTTTGGTGATGGACTATACAGTCAGCAAGGTCACATCTCGATGATGATCTCGTGACCTCTACTGTCCCGTCTTCGTTTCGACCATGTTGTCTACGATGAGTTCGTCCTCTCTCACCTCCACTGGTGTTTATAATCAGTAGCTCTAACTGCTATATTATCTCTCACCCGACAAGGAGCGTCCCGAACCCTCATACGTAGTCAGCAACATCATAGTACTATCCCATTGCATTTAGTTATTAATTTTTTAGTGAAGCTGTTTTTTTCTCCTATTTTTTTTAAATTGGTGGCTCGCTGATTTCCGCCTCCGATTTAACCCATGGAGTTTTTTTATTGCTTTTTTTTCAGTTCACCGTATATGCCAAAGATTGTTGTTTTTTGTTTTAAAAATGGCAAAACTTTTTGAATCGGATATGTTTACCATACTACTCATTTCTGCTGTTCATATGGATGCTCATATAGTGCAGCAATTATCCACTTTGTATTTATTTAAACCACGGTACTAAGTTTGTAATGATGGGGCCCTCTGGGCCTTAAATATAAAATTTATTTATTTATTTATTTAAATGTTTGCCTTTATTTCCAATCAGGTGTGGATTTTTGTTGAGAATTATGTATAATATTTGTTGGTCTGCAGATTATGCCTGATGTGTACTACAGCCTTAACGCTTTCGGCTACCAGTTAGTGGCTTACGTGACAAAATAAAGGTTAATTTCCGCATGAGGTGACAAATTTTAGTAAAACAACTAAGCGTTGTTGGCAACAGACTTTCATTCTCAGCGAAGTGTTGTGCCCTAACTTCTAGATAAGAGCCTCGTCTTCCAACCGTCACTGCATTTTGATTGTTTGTCTGCGCCCCAGATAATCGTGTCAGCAGGGACAAATGAATGCATGCATCCTTATTTGCTAAAGGTGGGCATCGTTTGGCAGTATATTTAGAGGACGAATACACGCATTTGAGGTCATCAGCTTAAATAAAAGACTGAGAATGTTGAGCTATCGATGAAATATCGTTTATTTTATGTAAAAACAGCAAAGGTCCAAATACGGTACCTTGAAGTACAGCACTCACAATCAGCCGGATTACTCTCCCATCGATCGGATGAAAATGAGGACAGTGGTTGCAGAATTGAAAAGACGTCAATATGAGGGGGAACAAGACTTGAAAATTGCAGACAACAAAAACGCCCAAACAGTGCGCTCGTTTTAATGGGAACATCCGGTGAAATTGACGGCATCCACGCTGCTCAAAAGCTCTACCAAATGCCTAAAGATTTGTTCCAGGACAAGGGACTGGATATATCTTGCGAAATATCCAGCAACAATCGCCATGGACAAGAAAGAACCAACAATCTTCAGAAATGGAGGGAACAAAACAAGATGACATTGAGGTACACAAATGTGCAGAGTCTATAGAACAAAAGGGATGAAATGAAACTGTTCGTGGACAATTTAAAACCTGACCTCATAGCTCTAACTGAAACATGATTAAAGGAAAAAATCGCAGACACAGAAGTCAGAATAGACTGATTTCAGCTTATCTGCATGAATAGAAACAAACGTAGGGGTGGTGGAATCGCAATGTACAAACGAGAAGGCATTTACTTCATTGCGGATGGGCCTCGCCAAATAGGAACTCGTCTTGCGATATACTTTGTTGTAAGCTGAAAGTCCCAAACCAACCAGACCTCCATATTGTCGTGGTATATCAAACCCCTAGGACAGCGAACGGACACGAACGAAGCACTTATCGCAGAGTTAAGCAAATCTGCCGTAGCAATCACTTAGAAATACTTAGAGATTTCAACGCCCCGATATCGATTGGGTATCAATGTACTGCTCGCGATCGGAAATTTCATTCACATAGAAATTATTAAGTTGGTAAATTTAATTTTATTTATTTATTGCCAGTTTACAGGCAAGGTCAAAAATATATATATACAGTAGAGGGTCAAGCTGACAATGAAAAAAACTCCTGATCATTGTTTCATATGTTTTCAGGAGAAAAAACTGCAGCTTATTGAGTAATTAAAGTTCTGGACAGGGACGCGTTAACACAGGTGCCCGGTGACGAGTTTCTTACCCAACATGTCACAATGAAGACGCGGTTCCGAAATGGGCAGCAGTCAAGCTTTTTGGATCTAATCATTAGTAGAGACGACAATTGCATCCTTGCATTAAGTTCTTACGTGCCACTTGGACGAAGTAATCATTGTGATCTTGCTTGGAAGTACAGGCATTTTTCTGAACCCAAACGTCGTGCAGTTAGGAAGACAAATGTACGGAATGGGGATTATCCCAAAAGAAAAGAATAACTGAATGGGACAGACTAGAGCCCTGCAAATTTACCTGACCAAAAACTGGCCTGGTTCATCATTAGTAACTTGATTCAGAAGTTGGTAGAGACATTCTACCCACTTAAAAGGTGATCGTGCGTCTCACAACCCGCACAGGTGACATCGGAAATAAAAAGGAATCTCAAAAAGAAAAAAAGACCATTTAGAACATTTGCCAGATATCAACAACCCGAAAATGTTTATGCTTTTAAGAAACAGCGAAATCGGTGTCGGAATCTTCTGAGAAAAGAAACATCAGTCTTTGAGTCAGAAATAGTCAAAGACATTACACGAAATGCCAAAAAGGTTTTTTGCTTACGTAAATAAGACAAAACGAAATCGGGAATCTATTCATAATCTTAAAGACTATCCGGGAAACAGGTTAAACGATAACTCTGATAAGACCAACCTCATATCCAATTTTAGTATGTCTGTGTACTCGTGCGGTTTCAACTACAAAATAGCGGAAGCCAAACGCCTCTCCTCACGTAGCAAACATCCACCTATATTAGTCACCCTTCTTTCACCAACCGAGGTGGACTCCTTTTTTGCACAACGAGGTTGCATTTCTCGTTATCTAGAAGATGCAAAATGTTTCCTTTGTCGGGATTTTACACCGATGGAGCGAAGGAATGTGTCTCTCCTCTTGCATAGGTCTTCGGCCTCTCAATCCTTTATCCATAAGTCTGGTCATGGCGATGCAAACCATAACGAGACGATACAGCAATCTCCTATAGTGCCCGGTTCAAAAACCTTCTTAACTTCAATTCCCGCTCTACATTTCAACGAATTCATTAATGCCTTCTTCCTCGCGAATAGGAATTTCAAACGCAGTAGCTATCAGCCAGGTCGATAGCCCACCTTAAATGTCAGTAACTCCATCTAAAGGGCCAAGACCGACTGCTTCTCCGTTTCAACGTAGTTTTCCTTGTATTCCTACTGTTGACTTAGTCAACAAAACTGGGTCAATTCCACCTCGGTCCCATTCCACGCTATCCACTCCGGTCTCAGCTGTCCAATCTAATAAACTTATCAAAAACCTGGGCAAGTCAAAGTATGCTCCAAACTTAAGTTCCAAAAAGAAAAACGTTATTAAAATTGGGAAACCTCCTTACCCTCCAGCATCTACCATACATACCCAAAAATTTCCTTACCAATTATCCCAACCAATCAACTTTTCAGGCTGCCCCATTATTTAACCCTACCCCTTACGGTACCAGATTTCCAAAACAATTTTTTCCGTTTTCAAATCTTATTCTCCCCCCATATTATTCCAGTATTCCTCAAAATCCTATTTTAAGGCCTCCTATTTTCGCTAACGCAGAAAATAGCCTTCCTCTCAATGGATACCACCCATCTATGTTTCTCTACAATAATCCTAATTTAGTTAGCAGCACAGCTTAGCTAATTGTAGACAGCAGCCATTTTATTTTCCGCCAGCACCTTCCTATCTACAGTTTACTTCCCCACCACCAAGTCTTCCTTTTTTATACGTAACGATTACCCTAGTTTGGATACTCGAACTACGCTAGATGTCATATTACTTAATGCGAGATCTGTTTTAAATAAGGTGGCCAACTGAGAGCCATTGCTTTCAAGTTAATGCCTGATGTTTTATGTGTAACTGAATCTTGGACCCATCCCTTAATTTCCGACTCTTTGCTTGTCATAGACCAGTACGATCTCTACTGTCAGGACCGCATTAGTAAGCGTGGTGGTGGTTGTATTCTCTACATTAAATCTTAATTTAAGCACTTCCCTTTTTATCTTGATGTTACGTCATTCTCTGGTAATTACTGCTTCGCATCCATTATCCTGTCGCCCCGGCAAAAGGCGATTCAAGGATGTATTTACAAGACGTCTAATTCATCATCCGATGATGATGCAAAACTTTGTGAAATTTTTAAATTGATTTCGAAGTCCAATTTCAACATTTAAAATAATCGCTGAAAACTTTAATTTTCCTGAAATTGACTGGATTTCAAAATCTTGTCCACCCAGATTTCAGCCTTTCCTCGAACCCATTAATTTTTCTAATTGGTCCCAGCTTGTCCGTTCTTCAACGAGAGACAAGCATATTTTAGACCTGATTTTCACAAACGATATTTATCCCCTCTTCGTTGATTTTAAACAGGGCCTCTTCCAAAATGACCATACACTAATTCACTGTTGCTTTCCGATTGTTTCATCGAAAAAGGCTAGTGCCGTTCGTACCTATCATGCTTTTGACCTTGCAGATAGGAGCTTAATTATTAACTTTTTTGGACTCGTTGGACTGGCAGAATCTCTTTTCCATGAACGACGCAGCAAGTCTTTGTGACTTCGTGTCAGTCGTTTCAAATAACATCCTGGAGTTTGTGCCAACCAAAATAGTCAAGCCCTACGTCTCGGAATCCTCCGTTCCTCACTTTTTCTTGCCACGACTAAAGAAATTGAAGAAGCAGTTGAAAGATCAATATACTAGTTCATTATCTGTACATCTAAGGATCGCAGAGATTTTTGAATTAGCCTCTAAGATTAGTCTTGCACGTGACAGACAGAGGGAATCTTGCGCACTCAGTGAGCCAAACTCTGCATAATCTGTTGCTTAACTGTTCCGCCGTCGATCCTCTTCTAAACGAGGTTATGAAATTCCTCCATTACTAAATGAAGACAAGAACTTCGTTCTGAAAGACTCTGACAAGGCAGAACTGTTTACTGCGTTCTTTGCAAAATCATCTTACGATGGAATCTGAACCGGTTCCGACGTTTCAGGCATCCTTATTGAATGTTATCAGCACTATTGATTTCTCTTTAGAAATAATTCGTAAGCAAATAATTCTTCTGAAAAACTCGCACACTTGGGAAACTGACGGTATTCCAAACTCAGTTATTAACAGAGTGCCGAGCTTGCCCCGATTGCTTAGCCATGTATTCTCAGTTTATCTTTTAAACGGATTCTTTCCTGACTCATGGAAGACATCTATTATTCTTCCTGTCTTCAAGTCGGGAGTTCGTTCGAACGTAAATAATTATCGAGGCGTTCAAAAAACCCCGGCTATTGCAAAACTTCTTGAAAAAATTATTTTTAATCAAATTCTTGACGTTTGCCTAGAAAACAAGTTTTTAAGCGACTCACGATATGGTTTTCTACCTGGGAGATCATGCAAAGTGTGTCACTTAGCTTTCCTTAACCTCGTCACTTCCCTTCGTAACGAGCAACAGTCAGTGGTTGTGATCTACTTTGACTTGAGCAAAGCCTTTGACAAGGTACCGCACAAACGTCTTCTAGTGAAACTGGAAGCCCTCGGCATCCGGCCTCCTCTCCTTGACTTCATCGGTTCCTACTTGTCTAACCGCAGCCAGAAGGTCTAAGTAGGTAAAAGCTATTCGACGCCTCAGCCGATCACGAGTGGCGTTTTTTCAAGGCACCGTTCTAGGTGCCCTTCTCTTCATTCTGTACATTAACGAAATTTCAACTTTACTCACAAATTCACAAAATGTCGTTTGCGCTGACGATTTCAAGTGCATTTATTCATTTTCTAAAGTCACTGCTAATAGTTGCGTTGACAAAATCAACACTGATCTACTTATGCTCTCACGTTGGAGCTGTACTTGGCAGATGGAATTTTCTCCATCCAAGAGCAGGTTTTATGTGTTTTGGCCCTTCAAAGCTTCCTGGACCCCTAGTATTTCAAAATAGTACACTTTTAGAGAGATCAACCATAAAAGACTTAGGTCTAAGTTACACGAACAAGCTAGCATTATCGCCTCATGCAGATCGAATTTCTACAAAGGCTGCACAGATATGTGGTTTTATATCACATAATTTCTTCCTTCCGGAAATAAAGTTAAACCTTCACCGCTTGTTTGTTCTTCTTTCCTCGAATACTGCTGTCCCCTATTTGGGCTGATGAACGCCTCTGACCGCAGTAAGATTGAAAAAATTCAGAGGGTTTTTACTCGAAGACTATTTTCTCTTCCTGGATCCAGTATCTCCTATACGGATAGATGCCAGTTAGCAAACATTAAATTTCTGTGGGTTAGAAGACTCGAAGCCGGTCTCTGCTTCGTGTTTCGCGTTAACTCTAGCCCAAATCTCCCACGAATTAACGCTCTCACTCCGATAAATCGACCCTATGCCACTCGTAATTCCTCCATGATCATATCACCACCCCTTAGCTCCACAACTAACCGGTCTCAGTTTTTGCCTCCAAATATGCTTTCATATGGAATTATCTACCACTGCAAATTAGGTTGTCGTCTACATTAGCTATTTTCAAAACCAAATTACGCAAACATTTAACTTCGGAAGATATAAAGTCCTTATTGTCTATTTCTTTCCCAAACTCGCAACTTTTTGATTTTGAAAAGGGTCCTCCTGGTATTTCAGGCAGCTCCCTTGATATTATATTGGTCTCTTATTAAATTTCCATCATCCTCTGCAGAGTCAATCTTTGCATTTACTTTTTCTTCCCCTCCTTTTAAACTAGCATTGCCAACGCTTGACAACCTTCATACTTACCTACGAATTTGCAACCCTTACGATATTTTCAAGGTTCTGTTGATGATTGAGGTGGGTTCTGATGGTTTCGCCTCTTTGGTGATGGACTATACAGTCAGCAAGGTCACATCTCGATGATGATCTCGTGACCTCTACTGTCCCGTCTTCGTTTCGACCATGTTGTCTACGATGAGTTCGTCCTCTCTCACCTCCACTGGTGTTTATAAACAGTAGCTCTGACTGCTATATTATGGACTCTACAGTCAGCAAGGTCGCATCTCGATGATGATCTCGTGACCTCTACTGTCCCCTCTTCGTTTTGACCATGTTGTCTACAATGAGTTCGTCCTCTCTCACCTCCACTGTTGTTTATAAATAGAAGCTCTGACTGCTATATTATCTCTCACCCGACAAAAAGCGTCCCGAACCCTCATACGTAGTCAGCAACATCATAATACTATCCCATTGCATTAAGCTATTAATTATTTTTAGTGAAGCAGTTTTTTTCTCCTATTTTTTTAAATTGGCAGCTCGCTGAACTCCGCCTCAGATTTAACCCTAGGAATTTATTTTACTGCTTCTTTTCCAGTTCACCGTATATGCCAAAGATTGTTGACTTTTGTTTTAAAAATGGCAAATCTTTTTGAATCGGATATGTTTACCATACTACTCATTTCTGTTGTTCATATGGATGCTCACATAGTGCAGCAATTATCCACTTCGTATTTATTTAAACCATGGTACTAAGTTTGTAATGATGGGGCTTTCTGGGCCTCTAATATACAATTTATTTATAGATGAACCAAAATTTGACGAGGAAGAATACTACATTCCTGCCACATCTACAAACAAAATAAGCACTGTGTCGTTCCCAATGTACACAGTAAGAAAAACACTGAAACAGCTACAGCCCACTAAATTACCTGGCACAGATGGTACATCCGTAAAAGTTCTCAATGAACTCACCGACCAGCTGACCTCTCCGCTCTCCAAGATATTTGAAAGTTCAATAAAGTCGGGGGCTCTGCCTACCGAGTGGAAGATAGCCAAAATAACCCCCATCTTTAAAGAAGGAGAGAGGACATAACCAAACAGTTACCGACCAGTCAGCCTCGCAAGTATCTGTTGCAAAATGATGGAGAAGATAATCAAAACGGAACTGATGAGGCATCTTGAAGAGAATAACTTGCTAAGTTCATATCAACATGGATTTCCAAGTGGTCGATCCTTCCTCACAAACCTGCTCTCATCCATGGAAAGTTTGACAAATCATTTGAAATGGGTTTTTCAGTCAATGTGGTCTACATTGACTTTAGCAAATCCTTTGATGGGGTTCCACACAGACGTCTGATCTTTAAGCTGCGTAAAATGGGTGTGACTGGCAACCTACTCAAATGGTTGGCCGACATTCTCACAGGCGCCAGCGTGTTTGTATTTGAGACGCCAAGTTTCACCGGGAAACCGTTCACAGTGGAGTTCCGCAGGGCAGCGTTCTGGGTCCCATTTTGTTTCTGATATACGTAAACGACTGCCTGGATTGTCTGACACGCGAGAAAGTAATGTTCGCTGGCGATCTGAAGTTATGGAACTCGATTGAAAAACCGGACGATGCGCGGAAATTCCAGCAAAATTTAGATCGCTTGCAAACATGGTGTGAGGAGTGGCTGCTGAACCTAAATTTTAACAAATGCAAAATAATCCGACTGCGGTCTAGATCCAGAATGAGGATAAGTTTGAATATCAGAACTTCATCAGTGGTCACAAACTCCAGGAGGTAAATATTCTGAAGGACGTGGGTATATGGATAACACCCACTCTCAAACCATCGTCGCACTGTGCGAATATAGCAAAGAAAGCTTTGTGTATCTTAGACGCCATCATAAGATTCTCCGTTACTTTTGACGGAGAGTTTTTCGTGCGCGTGTTTAGAACATTTATTTGGACGTGGTTTGAATATTGCGTTCAGACATGGCACCTTGGTCGAAACATGACTACAATCTGCTGGAGAAAGTTCAACGGAGGGTGACGGAACGAGTCCGCGGATTGGAATGCCTTACCTATGAGGGCCGACTAGAAAGACTTAAAAGTTTTCGTCTCGCTTATAGGCAATACATAGGGGATATGATCTTAGTCTTCAAACTGGTCAGAGGAGTTGATTGTGCTCTTAAAATGGTCGACTTTTTTGAATTGGAAAACATGACATGTCTCCAAGTTCAACAATACAAACTGAAAAGAAAACACGCCAAACTTGAAGTTCGGGTCAACTTATTTTACCAACGCGTGATTGAAGAATGGAGCAATTTGCCAACTTCAGTTGTTCAGGCTGAAAGCGTTGAAATGTTTAAAAGAAGACTTGATGAGTTTTTACTTGATGGACATATATTAAGTCGACATCAATGATCGATATACTAACACGACTATTGCTAATTAACATTTGCCTATTTTGCTAGCGTCTATCTGTTAAAAGGGTTTTCCAAGACTCTGCCTATTTCCCTTATATATACTTAATTATACTGAATTAATTATGTATGAGGAACTCACTTAAACATTTTGCATTCCATCATATAGTCAGTCAGTAAGGGGACAACGAAATCCTATAGCCTGTAGTTTTGCTAGAAGTTTTCTATGAGGCACTTTATCGAATGCCTTACTAAGACCAAAATAAATTACGACTACAGATAGATGCTTATTACGAAGAGAGGTTATTAGATTTAGAAAAGACATGTGGCAGGTTTCATAAGAGCGGTCCGGTAAAAAGCCGTGTTGGGAGTTGAGAATCGGACTGTTTATGCAAAAATCCACAAATTGTTTTGCAATTAGTTTTTCAAAGAATTTAAGCAAGAGAGGGCGTTTTTTAACACGGCGATAGCCGAACGAGCACACTCCATCTTCCTTGAATATGAATTTCTCTGGATAAAGATTAAAAAGGATTGTTCACAGAACCTACAATTTTTGACGATCTACAGACCACCGAACATTCCAAGTGCAGCTGATGTGTCCCTCCTCCATTTGCTCAAGGAAGTAGCAAATCACCAGGAGGTGCTTATTGCAGGAGATTTCTATGCACCTAAATTAGACTGGGTAAATCTGACAGTTGATGGTGCACCAACTTCCTTCGGCCACAAGCTAATGGATCTCACTTTCGACCAAGCTCTGGTACAGAAGGTTAACATACCAACGAGATTTAGAGAGAACCAGAGAGCAAATTGCCTGGACCTAGTATTTACGAAGGACTTCTCTAGCATTTATGAAGTTTATTCTATTGCAACCCTCGGTAAGAGTGACCACAGTACGCTGATGTGGGATTACTCACTTTATTCTCAGCGCCAGAATGGAACGGAATGCAGGCGAAATATATAGAAGGCTGGTTTTAACGCGATGAGGAAAGAACTTTTTTCAATTCAATTCAATTCAATTTATTGAGGGAAATAGGCATGGGCCTTTGAGTACCCTATTTGTAACAGAAAATTAAGTGCGGTATACAGAGAAACCGTGTGGGTTGCCAAGGTACAAAAGGCGGTCATAAAATTTGACAAGTGGTGCACGACTGTGCACCTGTGTCAACACTTCCCTGTCCTAAAC